>JASDQU010439900.1:0-20824 GCA_032191745.1 Picea mariana | reverse complement strand
GAAGTTTTTTCATTATAATGTGCAAACAATTTTGCAAGATGATAAAAATATTTGAATGATGACTTCTTCCCAAAAAACTAAAACTTATAACATCTCATCTCATTTGGAAACAAGTGACAAATTTTAAAGTTTGTTAAACTTTTTGCACTACATCACTGCCATGCAAATGAAACCGCACAAACAACCATTAGTGTGAAAAAAATCATTTACTTCATATGAATGAATATGCTATGCATATTCCCTCATCTTATTTCCTCTCGAAAACGGTGATGCTCTTAACCTGCACAGACCGAAGCTTTTCAAATATATTTTCGTGCATTAAGTGATAAAATACTTTTTGCACGCTACTCCACTATGAACAAATTGTAGAGTTTCCACTAGAGGACAACAAAAATACCAAATCCATACACCATTCCCACATGGTCTAAGATACTACAATAATACAAAATTATTTCTCCAACAACCCGAACTTACAACTTACAATACCGATTAATGTATGAAAAATATTTAAAAATGAAAACTAATTTTTTAATTATATATTGATTAAATATAATAATATATTTTATGTAATAAATTTAATTTTATGTGAAATTTATAATTTAAATGATTTGATCTGAATTAAGAAAAGTTAAATGTGTTAAAATATTATATTTAAAGTCCTAGGTGGGTGGAAGGTGTGGGAGGTTGTTTATAACTTCAATGAATGGGTATGGGAGTAATTTTTTTAATAATCAAGTTGAAGTCTTAAATCTCTATTAACATAAAAAAAAATTCAAAGTAATGAAGATTTTACAATTCTTAGTTAGTAGAGATTATTTGATTATCATTAGACAAATGAGAGGTTTGACCATCACTCAACTATCATCTCTCTATATTGATATCAAGAGAACAAAGAAATACTATGAGTTTTGACTCAATAGAATATTATCAAGTCCTTCAATTTTTCAAGAGTTGGGTAAACAATATGGAAAATAAGGGAGTGTTATTGAATCAATATTTTTTAAGAAAAAAGGGGGTTACTTTTTTTTATTATCTTCCATAAACATTATGAAATCTATATAGATTTTAACCTTGTAAAATATTTTACTGCAAACATATTTTCAATAAAAGAACATAAAAGATGTAATGGAAAATACACACATTACATAGATATTTTTCCCTTGGAAACCCAAACCAGGAAAACCAACATATTTTATATTCATTCATAGTGATACATTGTTTACAATACAATATGCATATAGGAGCCAGCGGTATCCAAAACCCTAACCCAATGACCTAGATTAGTCAACAACCCTAATTCCTTAACCATAAATAAAAAATCATCGGCAAAAACCATGTGCCGAAAAATCATCCAACAATGGACACGGAAATTGAGGTGACACAAGAAATGAGAAAAAAATGTGACACGTTTCCCGAGAAAAAAAATTCTCGGGGGTAGGAGGGGATATCGGACTCCTCAAACCCCCCTGTGCGCCTAGCACAACATAGAAGACATTGTAGCTATTCGTACAAATAATAAAACACATACCCAACATTCTCGTACTTCTTGTTTTCTTTGCATACAGGGTTATATAGTCAACAATCCAGGGCAACAATGCCCATGGATCCTCTACACCAAGAGAACTTCTTAGTGCTCACATATTTTTTTAATGAATATGGAACATTCTTCAAAGTGTCCACCTTCATCAACAACACTTTATTTTCTTCAACCATCTCTCTCACAAAGTGATATTGAATATCAATATGCTTTTTCTTTGAATGATAAGTCGAGTTCTTCACCAAAAAAATTGCATTCTGACTATCACAATCAATCCTTACAACTTATTGTACCAACCCAATACCTGAGCACAGCCTTTGTAACCATATTGCTTCCTTACTTGCATGAGTGGTTGCCACGTATTCAACATCTGTAGTTGAAAGTGCCACTACATCATGTCTTTTTCTCATCCAACTGATTGCTCCTCCAAATAGGTTAAACACATACTCACTTGTAGATATCCTATGATTCATATCTCCAGCCCAGTCTGCATCCACAAAGCCATGTATGTCAAACACTCTATCCAATCCTGGTCTTCCTTGGTAGCACAATCCATTGCTAGCACTTCCATGCAAATACTTGAAAACCCTTTTTACTATTGTCCAATGCTCCTTCCCTGGTTTTGACATATACCTGCTCAAAACTCTCACTGCATGTGCAATGTCCGATCTAGTACACACCATTTCATACATCAAAATTCCAATTGCACTCACATATCGAACACGAGACATGTCCTCCTCCTCTTCCTGTGTCTTGGGACACTAATCCGCATATAACTTTACACCAAAAGGAATAGGGACCTTAATCGGTTTACATTCTTGCATATTAAACCTGTGCAATATTGTTTCGACATATTTTCTTTGATTTAACCAAAGTTTCCTCTTTTTCCAATCTTTTTTAATTTCTATGCCCAAAATGAAATTTGAAGCACCGAGATCATTCATGTCCAATTTAGAGGACAATCGAGCTTTCACATCCTGGATAATCTCCTTGTTGTTTCCTATCAGCAACATGTCATCCACATATAAGACCAAATAAATAAAATGATCACCAATTAATTTAAAATACACATGGTGACCCTCTTTGCTTCATATGAAGCCAAGTCCCAGCATATAAGTATCAATTTTTTGATACCACATCCTTGGTGATTGTTTTAAACCACACAGGGACTTTTTCAACTTGCATACCAGCTCCTTCTTTCCTTTCACATCAAAGCCTTATGGTTGTTTCATATAGATTTTTTCTTCCAAATCCCCATGTAGGAATGTTGTCTTCACATCCATATATTCTACTTCAAAATCAAATGAAGCAACAAAAAATAAAAGAAATATTATAGAAGTTAACTTGGCAACATGAGAAAAAATCTCACCAAAATCAATTCCCTCAACCTTAGAATAACCCTTTGCTACTAATTGATCTTTGTATTTCTCCACTTTGCCTTCTGCATTCAACTTATTTTTAAATACCCATTTGTTTCCAATGGGATTTCTTCCAATCGACAACTCCACTAGATCGCAAGCCTCATTCTTATCCAAGGTTGCCATTTCTTCATCCATGGCCTTTTTCCAGAGCTTTCCATCCTCTGAATCGATTGTCTCCCTGATAGTTCTAGGATCATCATCAGTAATAGAAAAAGAAAAATTAGAACGAAAATCAGATGGAGTATACCTTTCCACTAGCCTTCTTTCTCGAACCAATCTCCTCAATACTAGAGTATGAAGATCTTCTTCTTATGATTCTTGTTCTTCTGTAGAGTCTGATTCACCATCCTTTAAATCAAACTCTATTTTCTCTGGTTCTTCCTTACTTAGTAGGACTTCATGTTTAACAACATCCTCCATTTCTCTAATTACCACATCTCATCTATTCACAACCTTCTTAGTTTTTGGGTTCCAAAACTTATAACCTTTCAGACCATCATTATACCAAATAAAGATACACTTTTCAGCCTTCTTATCTAGCTTACTCATTTTTCCCTTTGGAACGTGAACATAGGCCTCACAGCCAGATACCTTGAGATGTGTGAGAGAAGGTTTCTTACCAGTCCATACCTCTTATGGAGTCTTGTCATCCAGCATTGATGAGGGTGATCTGTTGACTAGGTAACATGCAGTACCCACTGCCTCTACCCAAAATTCTTTCCCTAACCTGGCACCACTAAGCATGCACCTTGTTTTTTCCATCAATGTCTTATTCATCCTTTCTGCAACTCCATTCTGTTGAGGTGTATATGGAGTAGTATTCTTCCTTTCTATATCACACTTCTTACAAATTTCTTCAAATTCATTCCCACAGAGCTCTCCACCATTATCTATCCTCAAAACCTTAATTCTTTTCTCTATTTGATTCTCAACAAGAGCCTTAAACCTTTTAAACCTGTCAAAGACTTTAGATTTCTTCCTGAGGAAATATATCCAAGTATTCCCGGAGAAGTCATCTATAAATGAGACATAGTACACAAATTTTCCCAATGATGGAACCAACACAGGTATAAACACATCACTATGAACTAGGTGGAAAAATCCTTCTGCCCTTCTTGCACCAGAGAGAAATGTTACCCGATTTTGCTTCCCATATACACAATATTCATAGAAATAAAAATCCAGAGAGGAGTTAGACATACCTTCAACCGTACCTTTACCATGTAGTAGTCAAAGACCCTTCTCTCTGATATGCCACAACATAAAATTTTCTCCAAAGACTATAAAATTTATTTCTTCTTCAACTCCAATATCAGGAACAATGGAACTATTACACCCATCACTAATAGTGCTTCCTTGCAACTTATGCAGAGTTCCAAACCAAACTCCCTTCAGCAATGATGTAGGAGCATCATTGGCAAGAACATGGAGTAGGACCTCTCATCATCTAGGAATCTGTACGGAATCTCAACGTTGGCAGTTAGGGTAGATATTTTGAAGCACACCTTAACTTAGCGCTGAAAAAATATTTTGAGGCGTGCCTAAATGATCACAAGCGAAGTGGAAGTTTCCACTTCGACTCTGGAATGCGACTGGACTAAGATAGTCGTAGGTTAAGTTTTGATGTAGACAAGTAGTCAGGGGGGAACCCTAATAACCATTTGAGATAAATAGAGGTTATGTATGCCCAAATGAGGCTAGCTACAAGTTAGTAGGAGATTTATGAGTTTTCAGTTTTTTGTTGTGATGATAGTTGTAGCCATTTTTCACTTATGAATATAACATAGGAAAATTGACCCAATGCATGGTGTGGACATTGTTTTGCAATTCTCTGTTATTGTGATTTCATGAATGAATGAATGAATTTCGTTATGAGTATATGGAACTTTGAATGTTAGGATAAGTTTCAATTGTTTATCTTCTATTGAGTGGTGCAATGTGTGCACACAAAATGCAAGGAGTGCATTGACGAAATCTGTTTTGGTTCCAAAGATCACAATAGATAGCACGAAACTTTCCCTTTGCAAGGAGTGCAAATATATTGGTGCAAGGTGTGCATAGTCATTCGCAAGAATTCGAACCTTGCGTAAAGATCTGGTGCAAGCAGGGCATAGATCCGAGATTTGACTAAGTGTAGAAGGGACTTTGCAAGAAGTCGAAGAACTAGAAAAGGAGAACCCCGGGAGGGCGAGAGGAATTTCTCTTCGAGAAATCCTTCGGATCTGAGTTATCGAAATCCCTAAAATGCAAAGAGTGCGCAAGAAGTCTAAGTCTTCACGAAACCAAGCTCATAAGGGATAACGCTTTTCATATGTGTGGACGAGATCCAAGAAATGGACTCGCAGGAAGGATAAAGGTCGAAGCCTTTTTGAAAATCTTCTAAGTCTGAAGAAAATGTAAGCTCAGAGGGAAAGATCTAGATCACCCAATCAACATCCAGACAACGAGGAGAAAGCCTAGAGGAGGAAATATCTCAGTCGTTCGGTCTAAGTGAAAAAGAATCGTAGCTACCTGATCAAGGTAAAGTACACTAAGGATAAGCTTTGAAAGTACAAAGGAGGAGCAGGGTTACAAAATTTTGAAATCATCAGAGTTGTTCGTTGTCAAGGAGGACACGTGGTGAGAGATCAGTGTTTTGTTGATCGGTAGTTCAGGATAGCCAGAGGTATAGGTCATGAGAACTCGCGAAATCTGAATTTGGGACTTGATCATAGTTGTCAATCGAAGGAGAGAACATGGATCGTTGATTGTCCAAGGAAATCCCAAGTTCTGAAATCATTAGGAACGTCCATCGAAAGGGACGCATGGCAAACAATTATCATTTCAATGACTCGCACATTAGAGAAGTCAAAGGGAAGAATTATAGGAATTTGCAAGGCCAGAGTTTGCGACTTGATAGTGGCCGTTAGATCCATAGGAGCCTGAGCCATTGATTTGGCGCTTCGAAGTATTGACATTTTGAAAGTCAGGAGGTAGCGCGATTGATCGCAGTCATCGATCGAAGGAATATCGTGGACCGTAGATATGGTTTTTTCGGGAGTTCACAACTTGAGAAATCATAAGTAAGAGTTCTGGGAACTCACAAAATCCAAGTTCGCAATTTGATTTGAGCCGTCAGATCGAGGCAGGATCTGAGCCATCAGATCTGAAGCATCAAGAGTTCGGACCTCGGGAGAACGGATATCAATCACATCGGGAGTTCCCGATACACAAAATCACAACGTGCTCGGAAGATTGGCCAATGGTCATAGCATAGGGTCACATCGGTGAAGGATAATAGAGGGAATAGCACGGGCTAGACTCCTGTCAGGATTTCAGAGGTCAGGAGAGTTGGGGTGACTCACATGCGAGGACCCGATATGCAAAATCGTGTAAACCTTTTGAATTAGGCGAGTGGTCATAACCGTGGTTGCAAGAAGGAAGGGGCATAGCCAGAGAAGAACTAGTGATCGATTGGCGTAGAAGTTGAACAACGCTCAATAGAGAACCTACGAGTCTCATACGGCCTACTTTGTTGGAGAAAGGACCTGTGTAAGTGGGTTTAGGTCTAGCAGAGACCCGGAGAGCCAATCAAACTCAATTTCTTGATCAAACCTAGACCAGGAGTTCGCACCGCCCTTAGGAGAGAAGGGGGGACTACATCAAGTGGTATCAGAGATGATTTTTTTCTTGCACACAACAGGCAAAGGAGAGGATATAGAAGAACTCGAAGTTGTACTATGTGTGGGACAAACAATCAACACAATGCCACCAAGGAGACGAGTGGAACCACTTTTATCCAATCGAGCTATAGAAAGGGAGATGCGAGAACTTCATGCAAGATTAGAGGTGATGGTGGCATTGTAGAGATGAGCACATGATGCTGGAGACATCAACGATGCAGAGAGCGAAGAAGTAGAAGCCGAAGAAGATGCAGGTGAAGATGTTGCCTAAAAATGCTTGCTGAGAGCAGTTGCTAGATTGGGAGGCAGAGCCAAGATAGAGGTCCCAATCTATGAAGGAAATTTAGATGTTGAAGAGCTATTGGATTGGATAATATCCACGGACAAACATTTCAACTATGAAGATGTCGATGAAGAGAGGAAGGTGAAATAGGCTGTCACTAGTCTAAAAGGACATGCAACGTTGTGGTGGGATGAACTGCAGGCTGAAAGGAGAAGCAAAGGCAAGCAGAAGATAAAGAATTGGGATAGAATAGTAGCCAAGATGAAGGCTAAGTTCATGCCCAAGGATTATCATATTAATCTGTTCAGGAAAATGCAGAACCTGAGATAGAAGGGGATGACAGTTAAGGAGTACACAAAGGAGTTCTATAGGCTGAACATCAAAACTGGACAAAGGGAGAGAGATGAAGAAAAAGTTGCCAGATATATAAATGGCATGAGATATGAAATCCAGGATGAGCTTAGCATGATGTCGGTAAAGACAGTGGAGGATGCTTATCAGTTCGCACTGAAGGCAGAGGAGAAGTTGGACAGAAAAAAAAAATCTAGCAAGGAAGAGGCAAAACCCCAGCCCCCAAAAAAATCAAGGGAGTTACCCATGATAAGGCACATAATTCTAATGACGAGTCTAAAAAACCACACAGTCACGCAAAAAGAGGAGGAAGTTCCTGAGGAAGACAGGGTGGTGGAAGAAGTTCTTATAGAGGAAGAGGAAGAAGAGGAGGAGGATAAGTAAGATGTTATGCCTATGGAAAGACAGGGCACTTGTCTTGGGAATGTCCCGAGAAAAAGAAATGGAGGTGAAGCTCACATTTCAGAAGCACAGAGAGGGAATGTTGAAGTAGAAGGAGCAGAGGATGGGATATCCCTGATGTTGATGAAGGTTCTCTTAAAACCAGAGGCAAAAGTTGAAAATCTAGTGTAGAGGAATAGTCTCTTCAGGACAACTTGCAAGACCAAAGACAGAGTATGCAAGGTGATAATGAGAGTGGGAGCACTGATAACTTAGTATCCATAGAGATGGTGGAGAAATTGGATCTGGAGACAACTTCACATACGAATCCATACAAAGTCTCATGGTTGCAGAAAGGACACTAGGTAATGGTTACTAAACAATGCTTGGTTGAATTTAACATAGGAGGATATAAAGATGAAATTCTATGTGATGTAATTCCCATGGATGTATGCCATATTTTGTTGGGAAGACCATGGCATTTTGACAGGATGTCATTCATGATGGGAGGAAGAATACATACACCTTGGAGAAGAATGGTAGGACACACATGTTGCTGCCAATAGAGAAGAAGAAATTAAAAGAGGAAGCCATTATGAGCATACTTCTCATGAGCGGGAAGTAACTCCTAAAAGAAGTCAAGAAAGAACGGGAGATGTAGTTTGTTGTGTTTAGGAAGCCTAGAGTTATCCTTACAAGTACTTTGATGGATGATTTGCCTGAAAAAGTTTAGGAATTGTTGGATAATTTTGCTGACATACTAGTGGATGAGCTACCTAACTCATTGCCACCCATCAGAAGTATTAGTCATCATATTGATTTGATACCAGGAGAAAGTCTTCTGAACAAAGCAGCGTATAGATTGACACCTCGAGAGAATGAGGAAGTGAAGAACCAAGTCCAGGAACTGCTAGACAAGGGTTTGGTTAGAGAGAGATTGATTCCATGCGCAGTACCAACTGTGTTGAGTCCAAATAAGTATGGAGGATGGAGAATGTGTACAGACTCAAGAGCCATTAACAAGATCACCATCAGGTACATATTTCCTTTACCAAGAATTGATGATTTAATGGACTGTTTAAGTGGAGCAAATTTCTTTTATAAGATAGATTTGAAAAGTGGATATCACCAGATTAGAATGAGAGAAGGTGATGAGTGAAATATAGCCTTTAAGATCAATGAAGTTTTATATGAGTGGCTTTTTATGCCATTTGTCTTAAAAAATGCGTCAAGTACTTTTATGAGGCTGATGAATGAAATACTGAAAGATTTCATTGGCAAGTTTGTGGTTGTATATATGGATGATATATTGATCTTTAGCGGAACTAAAGAACATCATTTGAGACAGCTGACACTAGTGATGAGGAGACTACAACAGGAGAAGTTGTTGATAAATCTAAAGAAGTCCTCTTTTATGAAGACAAAACTCATTTGCTTGGGTTTTGTGATCTCTTCAAATGAACTGAAGATGGATCTAAAGAAGGTAAAATAAATCAAAGAATGGTCGTCGCCAAAGAGCATGTTTGAGGTAAGGATCTTCCATGGATTAGCAAGATTCTATAGCAAGCTCATCAGAGACTTTAGTGGAATTTGTGCGCCAATGATGGATACAATTAAGAAGAAGCACAAGTCTTTTAAGTGGACAGAGGAAGCCGAGAGGAGCTTCAATATACTGAAGGAGAAAATAACAGAACGACCAATTCTGGTCTTGTCGAATTTTGAAAAGACATTTCAGGTGAGATGTGATTAAAGTGGAGTTGCAATTGGAGCAGTTTTGAGCCAGGATAATAGACCTATTGCCTATTTCATTGAGAAGTTGAATGAGACCAAGAGGAAATAATCCATGTATGATAAGGATTTTTATGCCATAATTCAAGACTTGCAGAAGTGGAGAAATTACCTTGTCCCACGGGAATTTGTCTTGTATAGCGATAACCAGCCCTTAAAATTCATAACCAGACAGGAAAAATTGAATCAGAGGCATGTGAAATGGGTTGAGTTTATGAAGAATTTTACTTTTGTCATAAAACATATTGATGGGAATGCTAACAAAGTTTTTGATGCATTAGGTAGGATATGTTTGATTCTGTGGGAATTTCAGGTGAAGACCTTGGGGTTTGAACACCTTAAGGACATGTATGGTGATGATACAAATTTAGAGGAAGCATATGAAGCATGTACAAGTTCTGTGCTGAGAGACAGAAGCTAGTGGACAGAGTATATGATTCAAGAGGGATTGTTGTTCAAGGTAAATTAGTTTTGCATACCAAAATGCTCAATGAGGGATAACCTTTTGAAGGAAAAGCATAGTGGAGGATTGGCTGGACATTTCAGCCATGATAAAACATCTGCATAGTTGAGCAGTTCATACTATTGGCCAAGTATGAGAACATAAGTGATAAAGTTTGTGAACAAATGTAGAAGCTACCAACATGCAAAAGGAAAAAGACAAAACACTAGATTGTATCAACCATTGCCCATACCAAAGAGACCTTGGGATGCAAAAAGCATGGATTTTGTGTTGGGACTGCCAAGAAAAAAAAAGGGATTTGATTCCATATTTGTGGTGGTGGATAGATTTTCGAAGATGGCACACTTTGTCCCATGCCAGAAGACCAGTGATGCAACACATGTTACAAATCTATTTTTCAAGGAAGTTGTGAGACTTCACAACCTACCCAAAATCATAGTCTCAGACATAGACACAAAATTTGTTGGTCACTTTTGGAGAAAACTATGGAAGAAGTTGGGGATAGATTTGTCCTTCAGCTCAGCTTATCACCCTCAGACAGATGGTTAGACTAAGGTGGTAAGCAAAAGTTTGGGAAACTTATTGAGGAATTTGGTTACTGAGCACCATAATCAGTGGGATCATATTCTGCCACAAGCAGAATTTGCATACAATGACTCACCAAACAGGAGCACTGGAAAGAACCCATTCCAAATATTGTATGGAATGCAACTCAGGGGAGTATCTGAGTTGAGAGACTTGGAATAGAGTGAGATCATGAGCGTTGGAGTAGAAAATTTTGCTACAGAAATGTAGAAGCTCCATAGCTAGATCAGAGGACAGTTGCAGAGTTCTAACCAGGAATACAAGCATAGAGATGATCAACGTCGCAAAGAAATTCAATTTGAAGTAGGAGATCAGGTTCTGGCACATCTCAGGAAAGAAAGGTTCCCTAGGGGAACATATAACAAGTTAAATATGAAGATTGAGATGCCAAATGATGTGGGCATATTTCCCATATTCAATGTTTCAGACCTATATCCTTACAGGAAAGATGACACAGAGGGATCAGAAGATCAAGAGAATATCCATTGGGAAAAACAAATGCTTGTAGTAGAAAAACCACAGATGGAGAAGATTGTTGATCAGAGGATCGACAAAAATACCAGGAGGAAAACCTATTTTGAATATCTGGTCAAGTGGAAAGCACACCTAATAGAAGATGCCAGTTGGGAAAATGAAGTTGATATCCAGAAGCATGGAAAGTCGTTGCATGAGATTATGGGCAGAAGTCCACGAATTTTTGTCAAGGGGAGTATGATGCAGGAGCATCGTTGGCAAGAACACAGAGCACGACCTCTCAGTGTCTAGGAATCTGTACGGAATCTCAATGCTGGAAGTTAGGGTAGATATTTTTAAGCACGCCTTAACTCAGTGCTGAAAAAATCTTTTGAGGCACGCCTAAATGATCGCAAGTGAAGTGGGAGTTTCCACTCCATCTCCAGAATGCGACTAGACTAAGATAGTCATAGGTTAGATTTTGATGTAGACAAGTAGTCAGGGGGGAAACCTAAGAACCCTCTGAGATAAATAGAGGTTATGTACGCCCAAATGAGGCTAGATGCAAGTTAGTAGGAGATTTTTGAGTTTTCAGTTTTTGCTGCAATGATAGTTGTAGCCATTTTTCACTTATGAATATAACAGAGGAAAATTGACCCAATGCATGGTGTGGACATTGTTTTGCAATTCTCTGTTCTTGTGCTTTCATGAATGAATTTCGTTATTAGCAGATGGAACTGTGAATGTTAGGATAACTTACACATTTGGAAAAATAATAAAAGAAAAAAAAAAGTCTTATTTCATAGTTCAATGGTAACTTACTAAAATAATTAAAAATGGTTTCATACTACACATTTGGAAAAATAAGAAAAGAAAATAAAAAAAGAGTCTTATTTGTTATAAAATTATTTTATCAATAGAGTTGTACCCTATAAGAAAGTGACACTCATATATAGTCATGTCAAAATTAATTTCAAACCTCGAATGAAGTGAAGGTTTCAATAACATTATCAATTTATTGACCAATGAGAGGTCATAAAAATACCAATTTTGTTATATTGAAATTTTTTTTTTTTTATTTGTTATGTTCAACATTAAAATTTATACACATTTTTTAAGTCAACATAAAACTAATATGAAAGTCAATGCCAACTCATTGCTATATACTACCTCCGTGCCTCCAGCAGTATAATAACACTAGTGCTCTATATTATAATGTTAGCACCATGATCTTCAATGATATAGTTGTCAATGTCATATTGTTACCATTACAATTACCATTATTGGGATTTCATAATGCGCAAGGACATATAATACATTAGTTATTAACAATATAAGTGAAATATTGCTTTAGAGTATATAACAAGCCCCAATGTGTCTTAAATTTGGATGCACCAATACTACAATATATATGAAGAATTGATGAAAAAACCTTTACAGATATCTTTAGCCAGCCATATGTTTTTTTAGTTACAACAAACCTCCATTAAAACCTACAAAAAACATTTATTTTAATTAATGGAAGTATTTTTGATAATTTTACTCAATCATATAAAAATAAAAACATCTCAATAAAATATTTACAAAATCCTATTTTCTTTGTAATTTCTATGCTAAAAAAGGATGAAAATCATCCAAAACCATATATGAGTGAGTTCCCAACATAACTTTTTTATTATTATCATAATTTGTAAAATTACTTATAACTTCTAAATTTCACGAGTTACCCAATGTACACGATGTGTAGATCTATGAGTGATAAGTCTCGAATGAAATAATACTTCATTTGAGACTATTGAAACAAAAATGAGAAATGAATGAAAAAATAAAAAAATAATAGGAGAGAAAATACTAAGGAATGCGAAATGAAAAGTTATCATGTTGGCCTTCCCATTACCCTATATCTCCCTATTTTGTTTTGTACTTTCACTCTCAAATGATGTTTTGGACAAGGAAGGGAGTATGCACAAAGATCCCTGAACTGCATTGTAACCAAAGGTTTATGAAATGAAAGTTGAGAAACCATTCAAAGTTGGTTTTCATGTTTGGGTTTCTAGGGTAGAAACTCTATTTTCATTGTGATAAATTGTAGTGTGAATTCACTGTGTGTGTTCTAGTTTAGTTGCTTGGTTTAGTTATAAGATAACATGGATATTCCCAATTACATCAATACTCAAGAAATGGTTTTGTTGGTTGAATTGAATAGTGGGTTCCAACTAATGGGGTTGAATGTTGTACATAACTATCCCACAACCACCTTGGAATGGGTATCCAATTGTAACATCCTCGTTTTTAATCCCAAAATAAGAAATGTATATTGTAAATATGATGTTTAGCAGTGGTCCAAGCAATGTAATATGTAAACATGGTATATTGAAGGTAATAAAATAAAATATATCACCAACTATAGTCGGACATGGACAAAGTCATGGGGGATAAGTTTCCATAAGAGAGGGGGTCCAAGGGGAAATTATTTGTGTATATTAATCTCAAGCCACATTTTTCAATTATTTTGGATGAACCTTCTATTTTCCCTTTTGAGTGTTTCAAATCCCCAACAATTGAATACATGTAAGAGAGTTGGTGTGAAAAGTCACCTCACACAGTTATTGAGAGCACGAGGTTGATTACAATCAAGATTGGGGAATGTGAGAGTCAACTTTCATGGGTAAAAGGAAGTTCAAATGGGAAAAGAGATCAGTTTTTACAGTTGGGTAGAAGAGAGGAAATGTGTGTGGATTGATGAAAAAATAGCAGGCAACCATAGTGGTCATGTAAAAATAGCTTGTTGGAGCTGTAATTTCATGGAGAATTAGATTGTAGTTCTGTGAGTGAGATTCTGTGCAAGAAATTTTCAAAGGGAGAAAATGAGATTTCTATTGTGAGAATTCCTATGCAGATGCAGTTGTAAATTCTTGAAGTCCCTAGTAGAAAATTTTCCTAGCCAACCTATGCTAGAGCCTTAGAGGGAAGTGGGATAGCTAGAGGGACCATGTTGTAGAAAAGTGGATACCATTCCTTGGGTTGTGCAGGTTCAGGGGAAACAGATCTAGTGCATTGGAATGACTGCATGAATTAGCTTGTCATGAGGGGACAATAGTCATCCTTAGGAGCGACCTTCTTATTTTTTATTGATAGCCCCATCTCAAGGTGACTTGCTACTGAGAACTAGAACAACGATTCTATAGTTGGGTGGAACATCCATCCTCTACAGTTGGTTGCATAATTGATAAGATAATTTTTATCACTGAGTTATTTACTATTTTAATGCTTTGGATAAATGTTATATTTACTATGTATTTTGTATGTATGAATGTTGTTGTGTTTGTTTAACTATTGTTGTGCATGTTTGAATTATTGCATTCACATTTTTACAAAATAATGATACCTATATGATCTGGATTTTATGAGTAGAACGAAATGAATACAGATTATTCAAAGATTCTTAATACAAAATAACAGAGATACAATAAAACTGGTTTTCTATTCAATAAGGAAATAAACTGAAACTGTAAAATGCAGCGGAAAACTTGCTAGAATGGTGGCAACTTATCTATGAGAAGAGATGTGATGGCTTCTCTCATTTACAAGAAGATGGTTACAATGAGGCTCTGAAGGCCTTTTTACAATAAACAGGAATGTCAAAAACCATAGACATCCAAAAACCTAACCCTAGGAGATGAAGTGCCAAAAGTCATGTGGGTCCCGTTTGGATAAGTTAGTACATCAACTTCACGGGGTCGTAACTTTTGCATACGATCTCTGTTTTAGGTGCACGATAGCCCGTTGGAAAGGTCTAACCGAGAAGAACAATTTTCGATTGTCCCAAGGCCTCTAATCCCCAAAAAACGTCATTTAGGGCCTCAAAACGGCCCCAGAAATTTGGAACCTGAAAAATTGTCGAAAAACTGCCAAGGTGGAAAACTGTTTTTCGAGCCAGTGGAATAGGTGGGTGGCCACCGATATCCACCTGGATCACTATATTTCATGCTACACATATTTTTTTTTCCTTTAAATCGATATGTTATTCGATTTAGTAGTAGTTGGACTCGGCGTGGGAGATGGGTATGCTACACCACTATACATTAAAAACCAATGAGAAATAAAATTTGTTGTTGTCAATGTTGTCAATGCTTCACTGTAAATGAATTCCATAGCCATTTGAGAGTTGGATGGCATCAAATTTAATATCACTTGTTGCAGACTGGTAGTAAGGAATGACATTGGATTGTTGTGGGTTTATATGTGCATACCATAAGCTACAACTTATTTAATGCATTATATTTCTATTCATTAATCAACCAAACATTTCCCATAACCTTTTCCTCAATTCGTTGTGAATGCCACAATAACCATTCATCACAAGATATCCATCTATGGTGTCCAAATATTAATGGATGCCATCAAAGAGCTGTTGCATTTCCATAGAGGGTTACTAAATTGAAATTTTTAAGATTTCATGAATGTTTGACAAGTTTTCCCTTGAAATTGGGCATTTGGATTTTTTATTGGGTTGATTCACCTCCTTGTTGAATGTGATAGCTTCCCCACTAGCCATATGCATCCCCTGAGAATGTATACACTTCCAATGAACCTCTTAGAGGTTGTATGTGGTTGTACAACAACCGTATACATAACTAGAGGGGTTTTTCCTCTTCCTTTTCAATTGAATGTTGAGCTAGGTTTTGTTGCAACACTTAATTGGTGAAATTAACTCGTGTGGATTTAATTCCTCACTCAATTCAAGAGTTGAGGAAACACCCTAGAATTACATTATTTACCCAATTATGGGCATGTCCCTTTGATTTGTTGAAGAAGAATGAAATATCCACCCAAGTAATCAACTTAAACATCTAGGAGGAATCCACTAGTGCAGTTGATTTGATAGAAGAAATGAACTTCGTTTAGTCTCAGAAGAGAAATCAATTTTCTTTATGTTGATTTTTCTAAAGGACAAATCATGTATGTCAAGAAGATCACGTCCCCAATTAAAAATGAAGAATGAATTGTTGGAAGCATGGTCTTGGACAATATCTTAAATTTAGGTTCAATAATATGGTTTTTCTCTTTATCATGTTTACCTCTCCAATTCACTAAATACCACATGAATTTAATGCCTCTCATTTGAAGCATCCCTAAGGATTTATTCTTACTCTTATTGTCTTCCATTTTTTTAATAATCTTCAAGCTATGTAATATCTTATGTTGAGCCTCCTTATAGTTATTGGTATTAAGATATAGTTTATCTTGTGATGGTATACTTTAATTTAGTAGGGGAAAGGTCATCACAAGTTATCTCATCTACCCAACCATTATAGAGTCGGATGAAGGAAAGCCTTTATATCATTATGATCTTAATGTTGAACCTAGACCTTATATGGAGACCCTATTACGAAGAAGAGAATAGGTTTGTTTTTTTTGTTGTCGTTAGCATTTTCCTTGGCATTATGGTCCCGCATGGAGATATGTCCTTTTATACCTCAAGAGGAGGATCAAGTAGGTCAATATATTTTTCATTACATTTATGGAGTAAAACCTCGGTAGAATGGATTGTAGGCACAAAATGATTGATGGGCATGAAAACCATTCCTTCTAGCTAACAACCAGTTTTTTCATAATTCAATTGTAATCTCGGTAACATTGGAGTGTTAGGGTCGATGCACATCAGGAGATGATGGAGGGGAAATTGCCTCCAATAAAGTAGTGAACCATTCTCAAACTAATCCACTCTTACCAGCCTATTGATGGTTGGAGGTAGAGTCATTTATTGAATGCATGTATGGTGATTAAGACAAAGTCCCTTAAACTTAGAGTCATGATTACTATTGCATTGTTAGTTGGTTGTTTCCTATGCAGGTTACACTAAAAAACAATGGGAAATTGGTTGTCACATTGCATCATTGCATTCCTATAAAAGAACACAGAGTAGAGAAGTTTGCACTCGACATGTTGCAGTGTTAGAACAATCCTTGCATCCATTAGAAGGACATAGGTCTCTATATAAGATAGAGAACAAAGATCAAATATAATTATGTATAGTATCTATGTTGGTGAAGAAAGTGGGCTATAAAAACCTCATTTACGAATCAACTATGGGGAAAGCAAACCCTAGTGGCTATAGAGAACAAGATAGGAAAGCTAGGAGATATTGTTGGTTCAAACCGAGGATGTTCACTAGTTCTCATCTTTGTTTGGAGGTTAATGTTGAAGAAGGAATTTTAAACTTAATCAAACTCCACGTCAACAATTGGATTCATGTTCAACCCTTAGATTATGAAAAACACCATGCATTTAAGTTCAATGATTGTTATGAATATGGAAGCTTGATCTAGAAGTGCCCAAGAAACATTGCGTCTTCCTTAAGCGAGGAAGGGTTAAGATATGTTCCAAAAAGTAGGAGGAAACAAACCTCGGTCACCCATCCAAAAAATAAGCAAATGTTGATACCAATTAAAATTTATTTGTGGTCTTAGAGATTGAGAAGGAATAAAAAAATTCCATCAAAATTGCAACGATGCGAACCTCCAAGTGAAATAATAGAAACCTAATGAAATGTAGAGTAGTGTCAAGAGTAAGGTGTGAAATTTCAACTGAAAGACAAAAGAACCAATCTACTTTGGAAGATTCCCTTGAATAGGAGGGAGAATTGCTAACCCCTCCCTCTTTTTTATAAAGGAGTAACCATTTTGATAAACCCCTATACATGAGCTATAAGGAAACATGAATGTTATCTTTTAGTTCTGGTCGACATTTATGCTATGTATCTTCCCTCATTTTCTTTCATCTCGAAAATAGTGATGCTCTTAGCCTGCAGAGGCCGAAGCTTTTCAAATATATTTTCGTGCATTAAGTGATAAAATACCTTTTACACGCTACTCCACTATGAAGGAATTGTAGAGTTTCCATAAGAGGACAACAAAAAAAACTAAATCCATAGGCCATTGCCACATGGTTTTAGATATATAATAATAAAAATTTATTTTTCCAACAACACGCACTTGGAACCAAAAAAATTGCTCCTCTACCACGCACACCATAGCTAATAATAATGTATGAAAAATATTTAAAAATTAAAACCAATTTTTAATTATGTATTGATTAAATATAATAATAATAATAATAATAATTTATTTTATGTAATAAATTTAATTTTTATGTATAATTTATAATTGAAATTATTTAATATGAATTATGAAAAGTTAAATCTGTTAAAATATAGTGTTTAAAGTCCTGGTTGGAATGAACAATACAAATTAAGTTATGCAAGTGTATGGGAGAGTAATATTTAATAATCAAGTTATAGTTTTAAATCTCTATTAAAATTCAAAATTCTCAAAGTAATGAAGATTTGAAAATTCATAGTTAGTAGAGATTGTTTGATTATCATTAAATAAATGAGAGGTTTGATCATCACTCAATTATTTTGTCTTTCTAGACTGATATAAGAGTACAAAGAATTGAGAGGAGTTTTGATTCAATAGAATATTATCAAGTTCTTCGATTTTTCAAGAGTTGAGTAAAACTATGAAAAATAAGGGAGTGTTATTGAATCAACATCTTTTAAGAAATAATGGGTCACTTCCTTTGATTATCGCCCATGAACATCATGAAATCTAAACTTTAGGAATTTCATGTAGTTTGAAATGATAGATGAGTGGCAGAGTTGATTATGTCACTTCAATTAGAACTTAACTCTCCTCTATGCCACCCCCCTCGAACTCATTGATGCTCTCATGCTTAGACAAAGGAGAATTGTTATGGAAGGAGAGTTGATGCTCATATTCGAGATTTGGAATGACTTGTTCTCCTTTGTGGAAAACTGAATCCTCCACGAATGTAGAGGATGAATCTATTTATTGGTTAAGAATTGGTGGTGGTTATATAGAGCGGCTTTGTCAAGGTATGCATAACTTTGTCCCATTCTGAGGTCAATTGGGTTCTTATTCTATATAGTGGACGAATTTGTTTGTTTGAAGAGTTTTGGGTGGAGATTATGTAATTTGAATCTCAATGTATTTGTTCTTCATTGTGAGTTTGACCATACATTTTTTTCTTTCTTGTGAGTCTATTAAATAATTGGATTCCTAGCATTTTGGTTTCTCTTGTCTTCAACATACTAGGTAGGATTCTCTTATTTTGCATAGGGTTTCCCTAATTGTGAACCCTATCTTAGCCATCATGGATGGACACAGACATTCTAGTCATTGTTCCCATTGTGAAATAGTAGACATTTATAGGGCTTTGAGAATGGTAGTGCACGAGGTTGAGGATATTCAATTGGCAGTATTTCATCTTAACAACATAGTATCTTCTCAATTAGAGGCCCATATGGTTAAAATTTTTGAATTGGAAGAAAAAAGTGATCTTCCAAAGTAATCGAATTGATTAATTAATAGTAAACCACTACATGCAATTCCAATTAATTTGAGAGATGGATAGAAACTCTCATTATGGAATTTTTCCCTTCTAAGGTTTAGTCGGGTTTCTTAAGGAAAATGGCCATGGAGAAAACTCTCATTCTGTAATTTTTCCCTTGCAAAGTTTAGTTGGGTCTCTTAGGGAAAATGGTCACGAAGGAAGACATAGTTCAACAAAGGAGGGAGACATGGAAATTGAAGAGGCAAATTTTGAACTGGGATAAAAAGACGAGAAAAAATCCCACAATGGATATGTTTTTAATTAAAATGCTCAAGTTTCTATGTATTTTTAGTCAACAATTTTGCTAAGTCAATTTATTAGAATACATAATCATAGGTTATATAACTTTGTGAAGAAAAATGCAACAATAATTACAACTTACCAATTTTTTAATGTTTTGAATACTAAGTATGAAACTTTTTATATTGTATTAACATGTAAATGCAGCTACAACTTACTTTTAATACAATATCTAACTATTTTAATTAAAAACAGATAAAACATATATATTATAAATTCACTCATATTCATATTTATATTTATATTCATATATATAAATTGCAAGAAAAATAAACTAAATCACACCAATAAAATAATTTATAATATATTTAAAAAACAATAATTATAACTTTATTTAAAGAATCACACTCATTATTTAATTATTTAAAAAACCCATATTTTATTATCAACTTCCCTTTTAACATTCTCATCTTACATTATAATTAGTTTATATAAATGAATTATCTCCATATACATTATATTAATATATAAAATTTAAAATCTAGTTAATCAGTTAAATACCAAAATTGTGTTAAACTTCAACCCTTATACAATAACAATATCCTTAATGGAATTTGTAATTGATTTATGAATAATACTAATTACATGTAATTATTAACCCAAGTTTAATTTCATGTAATTATAACTCATGTACAAAATTTCATGCATGCCAATAAAATATGGCAAATAGGTATGAAAAGTGTTGACTCGGAGGGTTTCATAAGGAAGAATATTTAATATTTGTCCACTAAACACTTATCATTTTAAAATGAGAAAGAGATACGGTTAACAAAAATGGGTTGTCCTCGATAACATTCTATAGATTAATAAAAAAATTATTTTCCGCACGACAAAGAAATGATAAATTCTTTTTACAATAGACAATTTATATGGGAAAGAGTATGCCCCTTTTAACACCTTTTGTGGCATTTGCCTCCTAGTGCTCTAAATGAAATTTATGATTACCATCTCTAAATCCGGTCCCACATGAGTGCTCCAAATGAAACTCATCATTACCATTTCCTTGAGATCGAGTCCTCTATTTTGGTGGGTGGAATATTAAACTGCTTATTGTTGTAAAAGAGGCAAAGTTCGTAGAGAACATAGAAAAAATATTTCAATAAGGTTAGGTAGGTCATCATAAAATAATGGAAGAAGGGACACTCACATCAAAGTCAATTGAATTGAGATGATGTCAATTAA
>JASDQU010439899.1:3374-37683 GCA_032191745.1 Picea mariana | reverse complement strand
CCCTAAATTCTCTCACTGGCTTCTCTGCTCCCCAAACCCTCAAGCTCATCGGTTACATCAAGCATAGGAAGGTCATCATTCTGGTTGATAGTGGAAGCACCCATAATTTTATTCATCACCACATTGCCCAAGAAAATCATTGCTACATCCATGCCATCAATAATTTCCAAATCATGATTTCTAATGGTGGCTCCATGAAATCTGGAGGGCGTTGTGAAAATGTGCATCTCCAAATTTGTGACTACCACCTCAAATATCATATATTTTCTACCGACATGGGCGATTGTGACATTGTGTTGGGTGCATACTGGATAAGGACTTTGGGTCCCATTCTCATGGATTTTAAGGAATTAACCATGCAATTAGACTAGGAGGGCCAACAATATAAGTTTCAAGGCATCACCATAGGTTCACTTGAGATCATTAGTTCCCATCGCATGGAAAAGATGCTCAAAAAAGGTCATTCTGGTGTTATTGCCCAACTCCATGCCATACAAGAAACAGAGACACCCTCTATGCCGCAAGACCTCCAATCCATCCTTTCTAAACATCAAGTGGTCTTTTCCACTCCCCAGGGACTCCCTCCTTCCCGTGGTGTTCATGATCATTCTATTCCCCTTGTACCAGGAATCCTTCCTCCCAATATATGTCTGTATCGTCACCCCTTTTCCCAAAAAAATTAAATTGAGAAAATGGTCCAAGAACTCCTTAATAAAGGAATTATCCGCCCTAGTACGAGCCCTTATTCTTCTCTTGTGGTCATGGTCCTGAAGAAAGAAGGTTCTTGGAGAATGTGTCCTGACTTCTGTGCCCTCAACAAACTTACCATTAAAGACAAATTTCCCATTCCTGTCATTGATGACCTCTTGTATGAATTGAGTGGCACCCAGTTCTTTACTAAACTTGATCTTCGTTCTGGCTACCACCAGATACGTATGAAAGAGGTAGACATTCCATAGACTTCCTTTAGAACTCATGAGGGCCACTATGAGTTTTTGGTCATGCCCTTCGGCTTCTGTAATGCCCCCTCCACCTTCCAAAGCCTCATGAATCATGTCTTCCATCCTTTTCTCCGTCATTTTGTCTTAGTTTTCTTTGATGATATCCTCATCTATAGAAAAACCTAGATAGACCATCTTGCCCATGTGGATTGAGTTGTCCATCTACTCTCTCAACACCAACTTTTCCTAAAACAGTCTAAATGTGATTTTGGCGCCTCAGAAGTTGAGTACTTGGGTCATCTGGTTGGCAAGGACGACGTCAGGGTGGATCCTAAAAAGATTGAATCTATGCAATACTGGCCTCACCCAAAGACGCTCAAAATCTTGCGTGGATTTCTAGGCTTAACAGGTTATTGTTGCAACTTTGTTAAGAATTATGGAAATATTGTAGCACCTCTCACTGCACTCTTAAGACAAAACTCTTTCACTTGGACTCTAGCCGCTGCTCAAGATTTTCAAACCTTAAAGATGGCCATGTGCACCACTCCAGTCCTGGCCCTTCCTAATTTCAAAAAGACCTTTGTCTTGGAATGTGATGCTTCAGGGAAATGAATTGGTGTTGTCCTTATGAAAGAGGGTCGGCCTTTGGCCTTTACCAGCAAGAAACTGTCTGAAAGAAATAAGGGAAAATCAATCTGTGAAAAGGAAATGTTGGCTATTCTGCATGTCGTTGATCTGTGGCACCCTTATCTATTAGTGAAATGCTTCCGAATTAATACAGACCATCAAAGACTCAAGTATTTTATGGAACAACGCATTTCCTCCCTGGCGCAGCAAAAATGAGTGACCAAGCTCTTTGGATATGATTATGAGATCATTTACAAAAAAGACAAAGACAATGTGGTTGCGAATGCACTTTCCTAAAAATATGAAGATGACCGATCCCTTTTTTCTCTTTCCTTCATTATACCAGATTGGCTCCAAGTCGTCCGCTAGGAATGGCTACATGATCCCAAAAGTTCACAGCTGATCCAACAATTGTAGTCCAATGCTACAGCTTCCCCAAGGTACTCTTGGCTCCATGATGAGCTTCGATACAAAGGCTGTTTGTATTTAAGTAAACAATCCAAAATTAAATCCACGGTACTTTCTGAGCTTCATGCTACACCCACAGCTGGGCACTCCGGGTTTACAAAAATCTATGACAGGGTCAAACACTCTTTTTTCTGGGATGGCATGAAACAAGACATTCATAATTTGTAACTGAATGTGATGTGTGTCAACACAACAAGGGAGAAATATTCAAATCTACGGGCACACTACAACTGTTTCCGATTCCACCTGCTATTTGGAGGGATATCTCTATGGATTTTATTACAAGCTTACCCAAATCAGGAAATAAATCAGTCATCATGGTGGTTGTTGATCGCCTTTCCAAGTATGCTCATTTATGTGCTCTTCAAAACCCATTTACAACATCCACGATGGCTCAAATTTTCATGGATTAGGTCTTCAAGCTTCATGGCATGCCACATTCTATTGTTTCTGATCACGACCCAACTTTCACCAGCAATTTTTGGAAAGAACTGTTCAAGATACAAGACACCCAATTGCATCTCAACACAACTTATCATCCCCAGACTGATGGTCAAACAAAAGTTGTCAATAAGTGTTTGGAAACATATTTGAGGTGTTTTACCTCAGAAAATAAAAATCAGTGGGCTCAATGGTTACCCTCAGCTAAATGGTGGTACAACACTTCATACCACACAGCTACACACATGACTCCTTTTGAAGTGGTATCTGGACAAAAGCCACCTCCAGTTCTCTCATACTTACCTGGTGTCTTGAAGGTCCAGGCGGTTAACCAAACGCTTACAGTTCGAGAGGCTATTCTCCATACCCTCAAAGAGAATTTGGTCATGGCACAAAATCACATGAAGCAACAAGTAGATCAATGTCACTCTGAATGTCAATTTGTAGAAGGGGATCAGGTGTTTCTTCGACTGCAACCTTACAAGAAAAATTCCCTCAAGGCCGAGCATTGTCCGAAGCCAACGCCCAAATTTTATGGTGCTTATACCATTCTCAAGCATGTGGGATAGGTGGCCTATCAGTTAGCTTTGCCTAGTCATTCTAAGCTACATCATGTTTTCCATGTTTCATGGTTAAAGAAGGTGATTGGAACTAAGTGCCAAATTCAAACCAACCTTCCCGAGTTAGCAGAAGAAGGATCCATTTGGCTACAACCACAAGCAGTTTTGGACCAACATGAGCATCGCCTGCATTAGAGAACCATCAAGGAAGTGTTAGTCCAGTGGAAATATACAACTCCAGCAGATGCCACTTGGGAACCAACTACCATCCTGCAACAATTTCCACATCTCAAGCCTTGAGGGCAAGGCTCTTTTTAAGGGGGCGGACATGTTAGGGTCCTAACCCGCACATAGGTAGAACAATATATTCAGATTTAATAAAGGTCAATATTAATAAGGCCTTCAATAAAATAGAATAAGTTGAATGTAAGAAGACCTAATAGAATCTTCCGCTTCTAGAAGGCTCTTCCTCTAGATGCTTCTTTTGATAGACATATTTAGTATAAATATGAGTCGAGCGTATGAGAACCCTAGCTTGGATATTATTGTAATATAGCTCTGCTCGATTGGAGGCTACCCCCTCGAAGAGGCCCGTGAACATTTCTTTCGGAATCAAAGTGTTATTTCTATTGTTATTCTTATATCATTTCAGTGATATTGTGGTGATTGTTCTGGTTATATTGTTGTTATTCTGCCATTTCTAGCATTTTATTTCTGTTCTGCATACTTTTTATATCTGGTATATTACAAAAACAAGTAAGTAGACCAGTGGTTGACACCCCCAACCAGGTTTTTGTTTACACAATAGAATACCTGATAGATTTCTCCCTCACTAAAATTGAACATCCTCTTAATATAATCCCCAAAACACCAGTCGATAACTGCTTTGAGCCCGACGATTTTTCCAACGAGGAAGGGTTAAACTCATAATGCTCAGTTTCAGGATCAGACGACATGGAAGATAACAATGATCATAATGAATAAAGGGGAAATCCACCTTAGAATAATCAACCTTGGTTGGCCAGATATGCTCTGGCCATCCCCGGACGAGTACATAACCTTCCTCGACATCCATAAAAGTTACTCCCTAAATTTGATTCTGAAACCTCAGGATTGCCTGAATACCATATCAAAAATCTCATACTAGCTATCAGATTGATGAATGTCCAACATGAAGACGTAGTATGTAGGCTTTTCCCCTATATTTTTGAGAATTCAGCCTCCACGTGGTATTTTAACTTACCTGTAGGGTCCATAACTAGTTGGATGAAGTTTCAAAAGGATTTTCTAGATAAATTTGCAGAACAAACCACTACAAGAGATTTGATGGCCAAGTTGTTCACCGCCACCATGAGTTCAAAGGATAAGGTTAAATACTTTAATCAACGGCTCACCACTATCCTAAAAAAATTTCAACCCGAAGCTAAACCCACTCAGGAGTTGAAAATCGAAGTATATGCTAATTTTGTCCCAATTTCTATTTCCATGTTTGTCAAGAGGGATGCCAAAACAACCTTAGCTGAGAATTTTGAAGAAGCCAAAACAATAGAGTTCCAAATGAAGGGATGTAAATAAGGTCAGGTCTCATTAGTTAAGAAGGAAGTTCAACCTCCTCCTAGGAGAGGAATCTTGTTGACCAGACCTTCAGGGAAACAAACAGAGCAAGGTCCTGAAAAGGGGAGTGGAGACATAGAAGACCTATAACGCATGGTTAAGAATCTGTCAAACAAAATCATAGACATGAAAATAAGTGTTGGGGAAGGAAATCAAGGCCATAGGCCCTATACTTTTTTTTAAAAGAATTCCACTGTTAAAAGAAATTGCACCTCCCCCAGCCAAATTAAACATTGACCTGAGAAATGTAGCATCCAACTCTTTCCGTACCTATCACCAAGAGAAGCACTCTAAAAGAGACTTCCCAGAATGGGTGCATGCCATGAATTTGATGGCCAACCAGTTTCTAGATGAGGTTTCCCTAACTGAACAATCAAGCGGCTCAACTATGAATATTTCTGATCAGGAAGAAGTTGATCCACCATAAGAAACAACCATGTTGATATGGGACCCTGACCTACCAATGCCTTTCGATGACCTATTTGAGGTTCAAGAACCACCTGCAGAGATCTTGGCTGTGAAAACACGAATTGGGGGTCATCCTGTCTCAAACGACCTTACTACAGCCCAAACTTCGAGAGGAAAACCAACTCCCAATCTCCCGAAAACACCTTTTGTCCGCTGAAGAAATCCTATAAACATCCATACATGAGAGTCACCCAAGATAGACTACAACATAGTAGAAGAATTGAAAAAGTTGAAGGAAAATATATCAGGCATGGACATGTGTAGAATCCATCAGCAAAAGGACTTTCTATTACAAGCATTGAAGTCAGTAGAAAATCCTACAAAAAACACTGACCAAGGAGAAAATCCATCCCTCTCAGATCTAAGAAATAAACCAACTGTGAATGCCTACTCTGAAGATAAGAAGGAAAAGCCTTTTGTCCCACTGTTCCTTTTGACATTTGAAGTATTCAACAGAAACCTACATAACTGTTTGGTTGACTCAGTAGCATCCTCTAATGTTATGCCATCGTCTATATGCAATAAATTAAACACAGTCCCTCTCAAAAGTGATAAACATGTGATACAACTAGACAGAACCCAGGTGAAGGTTATGGGAGAGCTCAAAGATGTAATGATCAGAATGGAAACACACCCGAAATTTTTTCAAGTAATTTATATCATTGTAGTAGACATCCCAAAATCTTATGGATTACTACTAAGTCGAGATTGGTCCAAGAAGCTAAATGGATACTTTAGTACAGACTGGGCTCACCTTTGGCTTCCATTAAAGGGACACACGAATATGATCAGTATCGATAGGGAATAATATCTAAAACATATTGTCACCAACCTAGAAACCCTTAACGGAACCTCATCGACATATTCCCCCCTGCTAGGCAATTATTCCCATGACTCCGATTTCGGGAATTTCTCACCCCTCTCATCTGATGTTCCTCTTACTCAAAACTCTGAAATGATTTTTCAAGAAAAATTGCCGATGGTGGCGGAGGAAACCCTCTTCTATCAGGGACTTGTGTTAGAAATCACGAAACAGATAGGAGGAAAGGAGAAAAGTGGTAGGAAAAAGGAAACTGATGGTTTTTGCTCACAAATTTGGACCTTATAATTTGATGGATATAAATCAAAAGAAGGGTTAGGGGCAGGGTGCATCCTCATTGATCCAAAAGGTAAATGAAATTTCTTGTCCCATAGACTAGAATTCAAATGCACAAACAACACCGCCGAGTATGAAGCTCTAGTACAAGGGATAAAGAAATCCATAGACTTAAACATTAAAGAATTGAAGGTTTTCAGAGATTATGAAATCATCGTTAGACAAGCAAGGAACACTATACATTACAACTCTCCCCACTTGAGGAATTACCAACAGGAGGTGCAGAGACTAATATAACATTTTGAATCCTTCAACATTACAACGATCCCCAGAACAAAGAACACTCTTGTTGATTCTCTGGTCACTGCGGCCTCAAGGTTATTCCCTATAGAAGACTACGAATCCTCCCGATTCACTGTGGAGCTACTCTACAAACCGTTGGTGCCCAACAATATTTCCAATTGGAAGGTCTTTGAAGGATATGAATGGATTATAAAAATTTGAACCAATTAGGATAAGATTAAAGATCTAGCTATTGACGATGAAGTATTTTAGGAGCAATTTGTAGACCCCAACCCTCATGTACAGAAACCTGAAGTAGAACAATTGACTCATAAACCAAGGTCTCACATGATACCGAAGGCAATAGCCAATTTAGAAAACCTTTTTGACTTAAGGGAGAGATTCAAAAGGTCGACGAATGCAAAAACGGGGAGTTCCTATCCCATGCATGAGACTATAAATCTAGGAACCCTGAAAAACCCCAAATATATAAATCTCGACAAGACAATATCTAAAGAAGAAAGTAAATCCTACCTCAAACTTTTTAGAAAATATCAATATGTCTTTGCATGGTCCTACTGAGATCTGAAAACTTATGATACTCGTATCATTCAACAAACAATCCTGTTAAATACCGGAGTGAAACCCTTCCAACAGAAGCTCTGGAAGTACCACCCATCCCTGGAGCCTCTCATGTGTCAGGAGCTAAAGAAGTTACTAGATGCTAAGTTTATCTTCCAAGTTAGACACTCTACATGGGTAACAAATTTGGTTCCTGTGAGGAAAAAGTATGGGGAGATTTGCCTATGTGTAGATTTCAAAAACCTTAACAGAGCTTCAAAAAAGGACAGCTACCTATTCCCACCAATGGAGAAACTCTTGCAGACCGTGTTTGGCTCTGAGATTTTCTTCTTGCTGGATGGTTATTCAGGTTACAACCAAGTTCTAGTTTCATAGGAATACTATTTGAAAACTACCTTCCGAACCAAGTGGGGAACCTTCGCTTATAAACGCATGCCATTTGGGTTAATCAATGCAGGGGTAACCTTCCAAAGGGACATGGACGTAGCGTTTTGGGGACTAATAAACAAATGTGTAGTAGTTTGTTTGGACGACGTGACTATATATTTGAAGAACAGAGAATATCAGATCCAACAATCAACCCATATTTTCTAAAGGTGTAGGAAATACGGTATGTCCTTAAACCCTAAGAAAACTATCTTTGGTGTCTAGGAAGGTAAACTACTAGGTCATATTATATCTCAAGCAGGAATTTTCATAGACCTAGAGTGAATTAGGGCTATAGCTCAGCTTCCATTACCCCACAACAAAAAGGCTATGCAATCCTTCTTTGGGAAAATCAATTTTGTGAGGAAATTCACCCCCGATTTCGCTAAAACTATCAAACCCTTACAAAAAATGATCCACAACGATGCTGAATTTAGGTGGGATGATGAACAAAAAGGTTTTTTTAGCAATATTAAGGCCACAATATCTCAAGACCCAGTGTTGTGAAGTCCCGACTTTGGCAAATATTTCTTCCTCTACACTTTTTCCTCAGACCAATCGTTAGCTGCAGTATCGACTCAGAAAGATGATGACAACAACGAGGCCCCGGTCTCATTTATGAGCACTAATCTCCAAGGGGCCGAACTAAATTACCCTGCTATAGACAAGCATACTTATGCAAAATATAAGACAGTGAAACACTTCATATATTACATCCTAAAGAACCATACCAAAGTCATTGTGCCTCAACCTACAGTCTGATCCCTATTCACTCAAAAAGAGATGTGGGAAAAGAAGAGGAAATTGGATGGCGGTAGTCCAAGAATTTGATCTAGATATAAAACCTACTAAACTAGTTATGGGACAAGGATTATACAAACTGGTAGCTGAAGCCCAGGACCAAATAAATGAAGACCCTGGATGGGAGAATGAATTGGCATTATGGTGTGGTGAAGCTTCATACGTCTCCCCAGAGAGTCTTGGTATGAGAAAATGACTTATCTCCTGCATCATGGGACTTGCCCAGAAAACCTAAATCCTAGGGAAAGGAGAACCCTCAGGTTGAAATCAACATAATATCGCCTCATAAATTTGTTGCCCTTCTATGTTAATTATGATGGGGTAGTTTTAATATGTCTCGAATCTGAAGATGCAGATAAGGTTCTAAAGAAGCTCCATGATGGTCCTGCAGGTGGAAATTTTTCCGGAAATACCACCGCTCACAAAATACCGATATCTCACTATTATTGGCCTATGCTATTCAGGGATGCTCGCACATATGCTAGAATCTATAAAACTTGTCAAATAAGCGTTGGGAAGGAAAAAAGAGCAGTTTTTCCACTCCAACCTGTGGCCGTCTCCAGGCCATTCGAGCAATGGGGGTTAGATATCATAGGAGAAATTACACCGATTTCTTCGAAACAACATAGATACATACTGACTACCACAAAATATTTCACAAAATGGGTAGAGGCCATCCCTCTGACTCATGTAAACGAAAATGTGGTGATCCAATTCATAGACAAACAACTAATCACAAGGTTCAATATGCCTTCCATCCTTGTTTTTGATAATGCAACTTACTTCTCTTCCACCCTATTAACAAAGTTTTCTTTATATAAAGGAGTCATAACCAGATACTCTGCAAACTACTATCCACAGGGGAACGGAGTGGTAGAATCAACCAATAAGAACCTAGGGAGGATATTAAAGAAAACAATTGCAGACAACTAGAGGAATTGACACAGTTCACTTCATAATGCCATATGGGCTGACAAAATAAAACCCAAGGAAGCTATAGGGAATTCCCCATAATTTATGGTATATAGACAGGAATCCATTCTCCTGAATGGGCTATATCTTCCATCTCTTTAGTTTGCTCAGGATTCTAGAGGACAACCCTCATCAGTTATACAAAAAAGAATTGATACCCTCCTCATGCTGGAAGAAGAAAGGGAGAAAGAAAAATCAAAGTTCATAGGTCATCAACAGGTAGTTAAAATATGGTTTGATAAGCATAAGGTCAAAGAGAAAATTTTTGAAGTAGGAGACTTAGTCCTAAAATGGGACAGAGCAAATGAACCAAAGGGAAAATATTCAAAGTTTCAGAATCTATGGCTTGCACCTTTTCAGGTAGCCGAGAAAATGGGGTAGGCACGTATCAGTTGCAGAATCTGAGGGGGGAACCTAACACCCTCTAGGTGAATGGCCAAGCCCCAAAACAATATTTTTGTTAAAAAAAATAAAATTAAATAAATAAAATAAAAATGTGTGAGTGTGTTTTCATGATGTTTTGTTTTGAGGTAGGTTGATTGCGGAATTCAATTTTTTTTTTGTTTCTTATTATAGAACTGCTTTGCTTTTGAATTTTGTGTTTAGCAAGACATTGGTTGACCTTAGTTCATGTGATATGACAAACTCTGTTCCTGACTTATCGCTTACGTACAACACAAGAAGCGCTGGGAGATCTGCGGTTGTTTTAAAGGAGTTCTCTATCTAACCCGGGAAGATGAAAAACCTTGGAAAAGTGATGAAGTGTCCACCTGGTGGTCTGGTAAAAACCTAAGGGGAAAGATGGAAATATGGAAAGGAATACATGTACCTCGAGACAGAGTTAGCAACAGATTCACCTTCACCATCTCATTTTGAAAATAACAGATATCCTCCTCTCCCACTCACTCAGGGAATTATGATGAAATAAAATAAATCATATCAAATGAGTGCACAATAAGATAGGGTATGCAGATAAACCCGTCGGGGCTATGGATGCTCGCTGGCAATAGAGAAAGGTCTATGATGTTGGGGTGACTCCGTTGGGGATATGGACGCTCGCTGGTAGCAGAGAAACACCGTAGCAAGTGAATGATGATAACTAAAAGGCCTGGTGCCAGTGAATGATTTACTTGACTCTTGTTAAATATGGTGTGAGTCAGGGTTATAGGAAATGAAGGCAAAATAAAGGTTGAAACCCCACAGGTAGACCCGAATGCATCAGCTAGGTAATTTCAAATGCAAGAATAAAAGAGGCTCTGATAAAAAACAATTAACTTCTTAACTATATTTTCCATTAGCTGAGCTCGAGGTAGGAACAAAGATTCTTCTTTTGCCCAGTAAGTCCCCATTTGTTGAGCACTCAACACACCCTAAAAAGCCTTGTCAATTTTTTTACTTTTTGGGTACCACTTGATCTTCTACATTGTCTGATTCGATTTCATTTTTGGGAAATGTTTTGTCTCTACTTATTTTCATGACTCTCATCACCTATTCAGGTTTTCTTGAATTTATGAAACCCCATGACTAAAATACCTTAACACTTGAATAAAGAATCAACAACCAAACACTGCACCCAACATGCCCAGGTTCGAAATCAAAAGGAATTCAAAAAAGAAAAGGGAACGACTTGGAAAACCACAGTCACTGAGTGCCAATATCCATTGGCATCGGCATAAGGAATTTTTGGTTTGCGTTAAGTTTGTGGCATAAATATATCTTCGATAGCCGATTCCCCTTTAGCATTGGTAAAAAATGGAGAGGACAGACGTTAACGAAGAATGAAAATATATCGTCGATAGTCGATGCCCGATGTGCTTTATCAGAATCAGAAAACCCATAAGGATGACAACAAACATTTTGACCATGATAAATTTATCCCCGACCACCGATCCCCGATGCATTTTTGGCATCGAGACTTTTTCAAAGGAGTTGATCCAAAAGCGCTTTGATAGGTTTATCGCCGATTGTTGATCCTTGACACTTTTTCGGCATCAGCAAGCTAAGGTTTGTTTTATAATGAATAACTTAAGGAAATTCCCGACTCTGATTAATACAAGTGAATTAAGTCACTGGTCTCCAATGACATGTGTCTTTACCAGTTAAGAGGGTCGTACAATCTAGTTCTATCCCGAGTCATTCTTGGTTCCCTAGGTCCGAGTCATACTTTCGAGTTAGCTTTTTCGCGTCAGCATTGTACGGTAAGATCGATCGATGCCAGATATTTTTGCAGGAGGATATCAATGAAAACATTCATAGCACAACCTCGATCCCCGATCCACCCATTGAAAGAGCGAGACGACGGGACGTTTTAGCATCAAATATGATCAGATTTTCAGCATTTAAGGAGCTAATTAATACCCGATCCTGCATTAGTTGATACCTCGTGTGACAATTAAAACAAACTTTTAAAATCACTGATAGACCACATCACCACCCACGCCTCTTTTGTCAACCCACGATGAATTTAAGTTCTATAGATTCGGTGACAAATTTGTTGAAAAATCACTCATAACCCAAATTGAATGGTTGATGAGACACGGTAAGATCTTTCCTGTTTAAAATATCTTGAGCCGTTGTGAACGAATTCATTTTGCACGTAAGAAAATTCTAGAGAGTCCGAAGGAGAAATAAGAGCAACTCGAAGGCTGTATTGACCCCATGATTATCAAAATAACCAGGTTTTAGCAAGCTTCAAAGGTATGTATTCGAGTCTGTAAATTCACTGGCTATAATTTATATGTGTTTATCCATTTTTACATAGTCTCTGAAATTCTTCTTAAGTTGCAGGAACAATGCTGTTGAGAAATCCAACCACCAGACGCTCGTTGTTGGGCCACTAAACTATCATTATTTCTACCATTTCTTGACACATATTTCATCCATTTATATCATTCTTTATCACATTTGTTATCACTGAAATTTCATCCACAAATGGTTACAGGAATCCAACATCTCCAAACACCTATTAGTTCACCTATAGCCCCAAAAATACATTTCCAAAAGGCACAAACTATACAATTGGTTATAAAATTGACATGCACAGAAACACTACAGGAAGCATGCGCACGTGCATAGGACAAATAATCCAAAAGAGCGCACATGCGCTCGATGCAAGACTGTGTACGATAAAATTTGCGCACTCCTGTTAACGATGCATTTATGGTTCTTGTCGGCCCCTCACCCACTTCTTGTTCATATCACAAGTTGATTTGACCCTCAAATCCAAGATGAATTCGAGTGGGCGGTTGGTCAAAGACCTAAGGGTGCCCTAAAGGGCCCCTTGTTCACATTAAAGACCGATTGGATAATGCCTCAAAGATTTTCTATAAAAAGAGGCCATGGGTGCACTATGAATTCAAGAATCTCATTATATTGTTATGTTGCCTCTATTCTCCTACAAGGAGCCTCTTTCCTTCTTGGAGCATACTAACATCATCTCATTAATCTATTCACCTCACCTCTTGAGGGAATAATCTTGGATTTCTTCACCATTCACTTTCTAGTTTTCCATTTGTAAGAAGAGATCTCGCATAGGGGATTCAAGAGCCCTCCTTAGGAGAAAGAGGGCATCAATAAGTCCCCCTTTCTCTTTTGTGTTTTCCCACTAATAAAATTTCTCCATTGGTGGCATGAATATTGGTCAATTGTTTGATTGATTTTGGTTCTAATTTCCTTATGCATTTTAGTTTTGTTTCTTTAGTTGTTATTAGCTTAGTTGTTTGTTTATTTCATGTGATTGAGTCATTTGATTCATACACTAACCTCTGTCCTGTCTAGCAGGCCCAACTAGACTTGCAGGTGTCCCTCTTTTGCTCATTCAAGTGGTGAAAAGGATACAACATATTGGTGATGATATGGGGGATAAGGTATCAATTTCCTCCCTATTTGGGTTGTTTGAGCACTTCTTTTTGATCCATTTTCCTTGCAGGACCATAATCGGCCTAGCTTTTCTTGTAAAGAGCTGAATTTGGAACTAGAAGAGGATAATTCCACTTAAAATTTTCCTCTCAGATTCGTATTAGAACATGTGCGGGTTTTCCAACCCAGAGGCGCATCTTCCGAGCATTGTGCACCAAAAAAACTGTGTTTCCTAGCGCATTTTGCGCATAGTGTGCCAACAGGTCCTCGGTTCTCCACGCATTGGTGCCACATGCGCCTCTGTCTAAACTGTGACTCGTGCACTTGTCTAGAATTTAAACATTGTAAGAGTTTTTTGTGATGTTTTGAAGGCCCCTATCCTTCAAAATATTGCTTTTATGCAATTTGTAAATGCACCACTCTTAGATTCCCTTACCACATGAAGGGTTAGTCAAAACAAGGCACTTAGGGGGTTAAAAAGAACCATATTTCTTTTCTTTTGCTTTTATTTTGCCACATGGATGGCTTGTTTTGATTGTAAAAGTCAAGTTAAGATCATTTACTATCACATATAAACATTTGCATTGGGACCAGAAATCAAACTTCAATCATTGATTATGCTCTTCTCTCGCATCGTAGAATGATCTTGAGAATCAAAAAAATGATCGAGGGAAGATTTCATCTCCCTTAAAACAAAATCTTTAGGAGAGGACAAAGCCTCCCTAGGGCCCCCTCTTAGTTTCTTTTTAAACATCTTAAATTTGTAAGGGCCCATACATGCCCACATGTTGCAAAGTTAGGATAGTTTTGAAGCTACTTTCTTAGTTTACATCACTAGGGGAGTTTAAAGATTATTGTAATGAGCCCATACATGCCCACATGATTGCAATATAGGATAGTTTTTTGAAGATTTCTTATATTAAATCACATTAGGGAGTTTAAAGGATTGGTAAGGACCCATATGTCCACATGCTAGTTCTTTAGGGACTTTAAAATTCTGCAAGATTGTACCAATGGCATCGAGTAAGATAGGTAATCAAAACTTGTAAGGACCAGAGGAAGTCCACATGTTGCAAGGTGACATCTAACTTATTGAAAATTCGGCACATTTTATCACTTTCTCACACACAAAGTCACTACTCACTCACATAATTTCATCTCGAATTATGGAGGTTGAAGTAGGTTTCCTCCAAAGGGATCCCAAAACATCCCACTATTTCTTAAAGAAATTATCCACTCCCACTTAATTCAAATGAGATTGGTTCACACCCCCAATCTCTCAAACAACCACATATAAAATTTTCTAAAAAACTCACTAAGTTTTCCTCCACAGGAAGTGCCAAAATAAATTTTTAGTCTAGGTAGGATCTCGGGGGTAGGAATCTAGATAACCCCTCGTTATTTGGTTCTCACATCTTTAAACATTAGAAGTTGACAAATAGGGAACTTTAAAATCCTCCAAGTCTATTGTTCCTACACCATAAGGAAGGGAGATACCCATGAAGGGTCGAAGGTCGAGGTCTGGGTTTTCTTTGCATCCCCCCTTGAGGGACCCACCTCTTGGAAGGGATCTAGGCTATGACCTATTTCTGAGGCCGAAAATCTAAATGTTGCACTTTGACCGATGTACCTAGTAGCCAAATTTTAGGACATCTACCCAGGTGGCAATTGTGGGCTGCAATTGCACCTTGATTAGATTTTGTGTGGCTATTGGGAAATATCTCTATCTCTTTCGGGATATGCACCCTCTACCCCTCATTATAACTGATTGTTTCATCCTTCACTAGTTCCTCTTCCGGTGGATTCAAACCCCACTGTTGAGTGTTATTGGAAGGCCCAGTGTTATTTGAGAGGAAGGACATTACGTCTTTTTAGGACACGAGCATCTGTTTTCTTTGTTCTCCCACGACGACAAATCCACCTACCCACATGTATGCTTCTTTTCAATTGATTTATGTATGATGCTCATTTTATTACATGCGATTGTGAGATATATTGTGAAGGTCCAAATTATACTAGTCTCTTGTTCATTTATTTCTCTCATCATAATTTTCACCCATTCACTTTGCTAGTCAGACATCATAGGGGACCCACATAATCCCCATCGTTCCAGACACTTGCAAAATCTCCCTCCTATCCTAGGAGGATTTCCTAGTTTCGCCAACTCACCGGCTCAACCCACTCACATGCCTGTGAGTGCTACAATTTTGGGATCAAATTTTCCTGGTTCCACTTTACTTGAGTCCACTTCCCAAGGTCATTCATCCATTAACTCTCCTTCACAAGGTGGTGGAGGGTACACTTCTTCCCAAGGGAGAATTACACCCCCACCAAACCCCCCTCAAGGGTCAGGTCCACTACTTGCTCACACCATGGTTGGAACTAATCCTCCAATGCCACTCCACATGCCATATTTGGCCTCCCTCAACATAATGGATCTGAGTAAGATCACGAATGATCCTATATTGCACGACCCCACATGGCCTGCAATGCTTACCAAACTACCTTCGAACATTCCCAAGTTTGAAGGAAAGGTAGGAGAAGATCCCACCAACCAGATCATGACCTTCCACTTATGGTGCTCTTCAAACAAAATCATGGATGACTCCATCTGATTAAGGTTATTTCAGTGCACACTCATAGGTCCATCATCCAAGTGGTATGTGGATGAAAAATCAGGGTCCCATGTGACTTTTGAATCATTGGCCAAAACATTTTTGACCTTCTTTCAATTACCAGTTTGTCATGATAATGGTCTCGAACTAATTTCTAAATTTAAACAAACCTCAGCCACACATATCACTGACCACATTCACAAATGGCGTCGGTGATGTAGTTTATGCAAAGTAAAAACCACCAAAGAACAATTCCTTGATTGGTTTCTCAGATCACTCGTCCCTCTCCTTACCAAATATGTGGCCTTCACCTTCCCCCAAACTAAAGAGGCATCCATCAACAGCTCAACAGTATGACCTCATTTATGCTCAGTCAGGATACTTATACACAGTACTACCTGATGCTCCAAGACCCATACCATTTGGCGAGGACAAACGTGGGATGTTTCATGCGATGGATGGATTGATTAGTACCACCACACATCACAACCCCTACATCCAACCACAACCTATGTACAGTACACCCCAATATCCACCTATATATGGAGGTCCATCTTATTACCCTCCTCCCCTTTACCAACAGTCATATCCTGTTGTTCTCCTTCAGTCATTGGGGACACCCCCACTGGTACCCATGCCATATTCGGTCTCTCAATCCAACACAGGTCCACCCCCAACCCATGGATATAACCCTAGAAGTAGTGGAAGTAGCTCTACTTCCTATACACCATATGGATCCTATCCACAGAACCATCCATATTTCCCATTTCCTGGTCCTCCTCATCCTGTTAATCCTCCTCCGGGACAACCACATGCCCGCGTCAACTTTTTTTATCCCTCTCCCATTCAACAGGTTCATACATTTGAACAGTTGAATATGACCATTCCAGCTCATAAGAAGAAAGGAAAAAATTGAAACAATGACAACCCAGGACCAGGAGGGAATGACCCCCACAACCACCCCGCTCGGGGTAACCAATACCAAGAACCCCAAGGGGGCACCAATAACAATCAACCACAACAAGGGAAGAACAAGAATCTTTAGAATAACTTCCCTTTCACTATATGTGGTGATTATGGACATTATAGTCATCATTTCCCCCAAATTCTTGATCTCCAATGAATGAGGGCATCCATGAACTCACAGGGCCCTCCGGCACCACCTGCCTCTCAGCAGGCCCCACAACAGTATTTGCAACTGCTGCCTCTAGATGTTTTTCAAAACTCCATACCATACCAAGGTGTGATGAATACCCAATAAGTGATTAACCTTGAACCACCACAAATGGGGAAATATCCAAACCCGAGTGCCACTCAACCCAGGAATTCGGTTGATCATAGTGTCCTCCTCACCAGCGAAGATATTCTTCTGCAAAACCACAACCGTCAATACAGTATGCCTCCCAAATCTACCCCAACCTCCTCAGAAACACTACCATCTAATGTAGGAAAACCATTGATGATTCCACGTCCTAACGTGAAACCCATTCCTCGCATACCACATATGCCTTTACGACAGAATGTGCATAACCCTCATTCTAAGGTTGCTCATAATTATAGTCTGGTTGATGACTTAGCCTAGTCTCATGCAGCTATGTCTGTGTTGGAGGTCCTCCAAACCTATCCATCACAACGGAAATCCTTTTTTTATGCCTTGGGGGAGGTCGACCGAGATGACACACAACTAATCACATTTGATTCAGATAGCAAAGAACCACATCTTCCCGCCCAAGTATCCTTCCAGATACCAGTTAATATTTGGAACACCACAGTTTATCGGTGTATCATCGATGAAGGTGCATCCACAAGCATCATGTATAAACACATATGGTAAAAAATTAGCTCCCCTGAGCTAGTACCCTCTGCTATCACCCTTCGATCTTACGACGTTCGACCAACATCTTCCGTAGGGATTTGTCAAAATGTCCCCATAGAACTTGGGGGAAAAGCCATCCTCATTGACATTGAAGTTATCGATGCCTAGCTTGATTACAATATCTTATTCGGATGCAACTACATGTATGCTATGAAGGCGGTCGCCTCTTTTGTGTCTCATACGATGATGTTCCCCCATAATGGGAAGATCGTCACCATCAACCAACTAACACATTACAAGTCTAACCATTCAATCAACATCAATAACATCATCCCCCTTGTTTGCGTTATCTTAGATGATTTTCCTGTTGTCAACATTGGCCCTAGATTATTCCAAGACCCATCCATGTTGGGCACTTATTAGGGAGCGCCACCATTCCTAAACCCATATTTTTCAACACAAGTGTGTGTAGTTTCCTCTAAAGGAACAGACATCGGAGACAAGACTCCTATCACTGAGTCCCCTCCCCATATCAAAGTTCCACCAGTTGAAGAAATACTACCTCAAGAGTTCCCTGAGAGCGCCATTGCACCACTTATCATGGATCTCCCCCCCCTCCAGGGGAAAATTCCAGTTTGGGAGACAGTTCGCTAGGCCATTACCCAAATTCCCTTTTTCTACCCCCCACCTGGAGTCGAATCATTTTAGGTAGCTGCAATGCTTATCCTTCTGAACATGGTACTCGCCATCCCTGTATGGTATCTACATCCACCTGAGATGGTTTCTCAACCATCCCTCCCTACTCCGTCAAAGGGAATCCCGATGCCAATTTCCATAATCATTCCTACCACACCACCCTCAGCCCCAATCACTAGCACCATTGCTACGACTGGGGAAGACGAAAGAAGAAAGAGCCCATCGCTCAACTACCTTCCCGAGTTCAACTCCCTTGTGCATTATGTGAAAGAAAAGGACACCCCACTCACAAATGTCCTTCTCTTCCCGAGCTACACAGTTTTATCTAGCTTCCTCAAGCACCCATTTTGCTTACCAATCCACCCAGTATATCCCCTGCTACTACAGAGTTATCAACCATGCGCAAGAAAAATATACAAACCAATTTTGCTTGTGCCATATGCACAGAATGTGGGCTTTACACTCATCATTTCCCATCTATCCCATACGTCCGCCACACATTAGCCACAGAATGCCACACATATCTTCCTGAGCTTCCTCCGACACTCCATACCAATGCTATCGTGAATGTAATTCATTATATTTCTTCATTATTCCTCGAGAAAAGGGGAGGCTCATGTCTTCCCACCAAACTATCGACCGATTGCCCATAGTGTCGGTGCAACTGCAATGGCATTATAGACCCACCGTCCATATCTAAGCCCTTTTTCCCACTTTCATTTTTTGGTACATGAGCTCATAAGCTCCATTTTCCAAACCATTTTCGGCCATTTACACAATCATTTTCCTCAAGTGATCATTTTCACTTTTCCCCGACGAAGAATATTTCCATGACACACTCAGGTATGATTGCTCATGTTCAAAATTGTCAAATAATTGTTATATGTTCTTTATCTTCAAATATTTTTCACGTCAGGTATTCGTTTTTAATGTGTGTAGGTACTTGGTCATCACAAACCAGAACCACCCCTTCAGGTATATGCTCGGCACTGGCATGTAATCATTTCCTCTGAATATCAATTGCATCTCCCAGTCACACCCTCCAAAATTTTCCTATAGGATCCTCACATAGTGGCTCTGCAATATTTTCACCTCCATTGCATTTCGGTACTCTCACCCAGTAGCACTCTCCCCCACATGAGTTGTCCCATTCATAGTCCCCCTTGTCATTTTGAATCTCATGCTGCTTTCACCCCTAGGGATGGGAGTCCCGATAGTCTTACGGATTTCCAAGAATCAACCACATACTCCTCCTCATTTTTCTAGCTTTCCCAATGGACTCCCAGGTTATCTCATCATGGTTCTATTTTGACTGTGCCTCCGTAGTATCATTAACCCTCCATTTCATCCACAATCACTTTTCCCATCTGCAGATTTCCCTCCATTCATTCACCTCATATGAAAACCCACCCATGGGACCCCCACCCTCCACTAGTTCTCCACACAACTTGCGTCCTCACAGGCCAAGCCATCTTGCACTGGGGCACCCATTTCTATATTTGTACACTCATCCCAAATTATTCTTTATTAATTTGGTAACTGTAAAAAGCCTTTGTTTCCAACATTTACTTAGATTTTTGTCGTTACCCTTGACGACCTTCTTTTTTCCGGAAAAGAAACCCATGTCGCCCCTGGTTGGGGAATTCACTACCCTCTACTCATATTGACATCATCCATAAAACCCCAAGTATCCCACATTCCATGTACCCCTGATCTCTGAGTTTGTCTACTTTGTCATGCTTCTGGTACAACTTAACCCCATGTCTAGTCGTCCCCCTAACACTAGATACAGTTTCATGATTGTTGCCAATCACCCTTCAAACATACCCCCAACCAAGGGAATTCTTGAGTCTCACCGTATCTTGAATTCGTTCATGTTCCTTATCAGTTCTTGATCTTACCTAGTGGATTTCATGAAGCCCTTTGCTTCTTGGAGTCATGTCTCCCTTTTTGTCGACATCAACACAGTTTCCAGGAAGGCGACAATATCTTGACTCTCATTTCCTTTTCAATGAGGAGTCTCAGACGACACATAGAGAACTATCATTGTTCTCAGCTATCGTTGAACCCCATAAGATTCGACTTCAACACAATCTCATGTTACGGTGGGTCTTACTTTGCGACTATTGCAGTTGTTTTAGCTGAAGGCCTTTGAATTTGCTGGGCCATCAATGCCTATGAGTCATCGACACTTCTAACATGTGTCATCGCCTCTTTTCAGAGTATGTTCACCATTCGAATTATCATCTTCCATTATCAAACTGCCCCAGAGGCCGCTATAGTTATCTACATTAGCATACAACTTTAGTTATTGTCTTACACATTTGAGTTACATGACATGAGCATGGGGCATGCCTGCCTTGTTTGTATACAAAATTTATTTTCATACCTAGAGAAAGGTTTAGTCCCACAGTTTCCCCTCTCCCTTTGACGGGTCGCTCTTTCAATTCCTCTCAACACTCTTTCTTACAATAGTACTCTTAGTAGAAGAAACATTGATGTATTTCGGCTATATGTATGCTCCTAACCTCACATATCAGGGGGCATCTGTTATCACTAAAATTTCATCCACAAATGGTTACAAGAATCTAACATCTCCAAACACCTATTAGTTCACATGCAGTCCCAAAAATACATTTCCAAAAGGCACAAACTATGCAATTGGTTATAAAATTGACATGTGCAGAAATACTATAGGAAGCGCACACACGTGCGTAGGACAAAGAAGCCAAAAGAGAGCACATGCACCCGATGCACGACTATGTATGATAAAAGCCACTCACTCTTGTAAACGACACATTTATGGTTCTTTTCGGCCCCTCACCCACTTCTGGTTCAACTCCCAAGTTGATTTGACCCTCAAATCCGAGATGAATTCGAGTGGGGGGCTGGTCAAAGACCTAAGGGTGCCCTAAAGGGCCCCTTGTTCACACTAAAGACCGGTTGGATAATGCCTCGAAGATTTTCTATAAAAAGAGGCCATGGGTGCACTATGAATTCAATAATTTCATTTTATTGTTATGTTGTCTCTATTCTCCTACAAGGAACCTCTTTCCTTCTTGGAGCATACTAGAATCATCTCATTAAGCTATTCACCTCACCTCTTGAGGGAATAAGCTTGGATTTCTTCACCATTCACTTTCTAGTTTTCCATTTGTAAGAAGATCTCTCACATAGGGGAATCAAGAGCCCTCCCTAGGAGGAAGAGGAGATCCATAAGTCCCCCTTTCTCTTTGGTGTTTGACCACTAATATAATTTATCCATTGTTGGAATGAATATTGGTCAATTGTTTGATTGATTTTGGTTCTAATTTCCTTATGCAATTTAGTTTTGTTTCTTTAGTTGTCATTAGCTTAGTTGTTTGTTTATTTCATGTGATTGAGTCATTTGATTCATACACTAACCAATGTTCTGTCTATTAGTCCCAACTAGACTTGCAGGTGTCCCTCTTTTTCTCATTCAAGTGGCGAAAATGATACAACAACGCCATTTATCATAATTTATCATATAATTCCATTTTATAATTATTTATGCTCTTGTGGGTAAATAATATTTGTTCTCCTTTATTTTAAATAAATAGAATATTTTTATGCATGATTTTGCTCATAATGGTTTATTAATGAATTTTTTTATAAAATCACTCATGATTTTAGCCTCCAAGATCTCTTCCAGATTGCAAAATTGATTTTCAGTTTAAAATTAAATATTCCAACTCAAAAATCCATTGGAATAAGAAGTCACAGTTTTGTGTTGGATGTTTCGGGCAACTGAAGAAGAGTCTTGAAAATAAGAGACATCGGTTTTGTGCAGAAACAGACCAATTCAGCTTCCCAATGAGCATTTTTCCAAAATTCAATGTGGATTGAGAGAAACAAAAGGTTCTTTGAAGACGATTTTCTCAGATTTGTTGTTGTGACCATTTTCTAAATTCTTCCAATTGCAATGCCAGACTCGACCTGTTTCAGTTGATTGATGATGGAGAGATCTTACATATTTGATATTGTTTATTCAAATTATGTAATCAATCCAAAATTGTAATAGAAAATCATTTTGTAATCCATTTCGTTGTAATTTCCCTTTCCCCTCTGTGTATTTAAATGAAAACAGATTAGAGGGAGAGAAGGGGGAGATAATTATGGAATTGATGGAAAATTATTGAATTTGAGGCAAAGCTAAGAACTTCATTCTGGTGTAATTATTTCTCTCATATATTTTAATGAAGGAAGATGTCCATTGAGTTTTTCATCTATTATTTGTAATTCAATTTGAATTATTTTCAAGGCAGAAATAACTCTTTGGCAGGTGGGCCCATAGCTCTGGACGAGGTGATGCCTTGAACATCTAAACTAGTTTAGTTGTGTGCTTGTTTCTTTGAATTTCAATTTATGTTCCTTAAAGAAAATTTCCTTATGGTAAGAACCTATGCATGCACCCTAGCTAACTTATGGTGAGATCTTCCCTCTGTAGGTAGTTTCAGGTCATATAGCATGCACGATTAAAATTAGGAACATTAAAGGTAGGAACTTGAACTTTTGATGTAAGCACCACCCATTCCACTAACCAATTGAGATGAATATTTGAAGGAGGATCCTCAAAGTAGCACATGAATAAACTATTCTATTTTGGAAATAAATGGCACACACTGCTAGTTTTGAATTCCCTATCATAGATCTAGGAGTGAAAGAAATGCACATCATTCCCCCATCCGCTCTACCAAATTTTCATCGTTTGGAAAATGAAGATCATCACACATTCTTATTTGAGTTTTAAGTAATTTGTCGAGGATATGATTATTGTGCTAATGCTCAAAGGTTGAAAGTGTTTCCTCTCACTCTAAAAGGAGCAAATCTCTGATGGTTTATGAGCCTTGGTGGAAACTGCATTCAAACATGGATGGACATGAAGAATGTATTCTTGAAGAAGTATCAAGACTATTGCAAGACTAATGAAGATATTTTCAGTATGATACAAGGGGAAGATGAAATCTTGGAAGACTATGTGGAGAGATTTCAATATAACCTTCAAAAATCAAAGCATAAACATTTGACAAAAGAGATCTTGAAAACACTCCTACTTAAAAGAATTAAAGCCACATTTTTAGAACTCTTAAATATGATGGGAAAAGGTGATGTTTTTCATCTATCATATGATGATATTTATGAATTATGCATAAGTTATTCAAGAGGAATCTCCAGGGTTGGTAACAATTCTAGAGAACTTTCTTCTTTCTCTTCCAATAGGAGTTGAAATCAATGATTTATTTGAACATTTTAAAACCGATTTTATTAGCTCTCTAAATTCACAATTGAATGTTTTGCAGGTTAAGAAAAATCAAGAAAAAAGTGAAGAAGTGTTTTTCCCTCAGTGCCGAGAGAAACATCCTATGGATAGTTGTTCTTTATTACCTAGGATGAAAACAACATATCAAAGAGATCGAGAAGCTGCAACAAGCTCACAACCATGGAAATTGTGGTCTAAATGCATGGTTCAAAACAATTTTTCTCCATTTTCTTACTTGCATTATTCATCATGGAATACTCTTATGTTAGGGAAGCCATGCCAACCTCACTATGACCCCCACCAATCTTGTCCACAAGTTTGGCATGGCTCATCTTATGATTACATGACTACTCTCCCTCATCTTGTAGCATGTCAAACATATCATCCATACTCTTCACTACATCATCAAAATCATCCATGCCCTACACAAATGCCTATTCAACCCATTCCACACCCTCATAACAATAAACCAATACAAAATGCTTACAATGTTGAACTGCAAAATTTCTCGACCCTTCCCACCCATCATATTTCAACTGCACCACTACATGAAACTTATATCAGGTCTGGGAAGGCTTTAAATCTAGAAATTGCAGAAGTCATGGAAGAACGTCATGATATGATAACCATGGTAAATCAAGAGTGTCAAAGCTATATTGAAGATTGGTTTCACTCCATCATTTATTTGCAACATCACTCCATACTTCGACAATTCTTGGCACCATCGTTTCAAGGGAAGATGGTATCTTATACCCTAGTATTTATTAACATGCATTTTTATAATTTGGGTATGTATATACTTGAGGCCTTATTTTGAAAATGGATCCACTGGAAGTACTCTTATACGTAAGCATATTTTATTTTTCAATGTAGAGTAGGTTAGAGTAGAAAATAAAATAAGTACATAAATAAATTTATTTATAAAAAGCGTTTTGATTTTTGCAATATGTTGTGTGGATCAATATGTTGTGATTTATTTGTGATGTAGACATATTATACTGAAATTCATATTTCTACAAACACTCATCATTATTTTGGAAAAAAAAAGTTTGTTTATCATATTTTATGGCATGCGGCTTGAGGAAATTACTAGAAATACAGTCGGTACAGTCATGTTTTGAAGGATCAAATGATAATATTTTTAAAACCTGTTTCTATCCTAAGTCACCCTTTATTTTTATTTTTCAACCCAATTTGAATCACTCAATTTGGATTTGAAACAAAAAATTTATGACCAAAACATTGACAGGGTGTCTAGTAGGCAGCTTAGCGATAGGGTTGGGAAAGTCAGTTTTTGGAGGACTAAATCACTAGATTTTGAAAACCTGTTTCTATGGTGTATTCTCTTATGAATCTAGTTTACAAGGAAATTTGAATCATTCGATTTTGATATCGCATGAGAAAGTTATGACCAAAATATTGACTGCCTATCGTAAATCAACACTCTTACAACTCTGTTTTTCCGAGTGTTTATTTGAGTATTTGATCCATTAATTATTCTTCTTTTAAAAACATGTTTCTATTCGATATATATACATGAATTTAATTTCATCTCCAATTCGAATTATCTCAATCAGTCATCAAACGAAAAAGTTATTTTCAAAATATCAATTGTTGGTCTAAGTTGGGAAATAAAAAAATAACTCTGTTATGCAGGTTTTTTTTGAGCAAATTTGATATACCATCACATGGAATTTTTAAAAACCTATTTCCATTGGAGATATTTCTCTAAATTCACTTTCATTTGGCATTGGAATCACTCAAATTGGATAAAAAACGAAGATGCTATGATTAAAACACTGTTTGTCAGTATGGTTAGAGACCTCTCTCCCACAGGTAGATGCTCATTTTTTTACAGGTCCCAGGAGAATAAAGGAGGTTCATTTATGAAAAAGTGATTCTTGAAGAAAATGTTAATAACATAAGGGAATTTCATCCAAGCACAATTGTTGTCCCTCGAAACAACATTGCTACAATTGAAATCACAGTTGTTGCAACTTAAGTTATTTACTAATTTATTATTTTTCAATAAAATGTTGTTTATTTTCATATTTCTCTTATGTTTTTGGGTCACAGGTGTTGTTTCCTTCAAAGTCATGGTTGTTGTTCCTTCGTCAAAATAAAAAATAAATAAAAAAGGGGAAGTTCTTGAGTTTCATGTTGTTGCGCTACATCTATCCATTTTCTTTCCCAATCTTATCAAGTGTATGATTGCCTCAGATCTAATATAAAAAACTCTTATGGTAAGTCTTGTCAAGAATGATTCACTGTTAATTCCTCATTATTATGTAAAGTGACTATGACTGTTGAATGACTAATCCTTCTCCATGTTACCTTGCTAGTTTTTGGGAGGGATTGCCACAATCATGCTTGATACTTCCTGTTTACAAGCTTAGAATGGTGGGTAGTTTTGTTGTTCCCTTTGTTGTTCATTTCAAAGGAACGGTTGTTGTTCCCTTTGTTGTTCATTTCAAAGGAACGATTGTTGTTCCCTTTGTTGTTCATTTCAAAGGAACGATTTTTGATCCTTTTGTTGTTCATTTCAAAGGAACGATTGGTGTTCCCTTTGTTGTTCATTTCAAAGGAACAATTGTTGTTCCCTTTGTTGTTCATTGCAAAGGAATTATTGATGTTCCCTTTGGAAACATTGTTATTTTTTCGACATTTATGGGTCTTTTTCCTTTCTTTTTTTTCTTCTCCTTGGTGAATGAGAAATATTTTTTAATGTTCTAGGTCCTCTTTGACATAATGATTGAGAAGTCAATTTATCTTTGTTTATTTATAAACAAAATCTTATTTTTAAGGAATAATTATGCAAAGATGATTTCATCATGCCAACTTTCAACTTTCTTAAATTGTCAAGTCCCTGATTTCGTAAAATTTATGATGATTACCACAAAATTGTATTTAAATATTTCCGTCATTATCTAATGAACTGTTCCTCAACCTCAATCTTAGTAAAGAAAAATATATTTACTAATAGTAATTTGAAGGTTCTTAGTTTTCGAGAAGCAAAATTACCCAATTTGAAAATAGTTACAAAAAAACTTTTTACGCCATCCCTAGCTCTTAAGGAGCCGACATGCCACCCCATCTATTAAGTAATATTTTGTAGATTAACAATAAACACAGTTGAATTTTAAACATAAATAGTAAATTAAAGGATAGGAGGTCTCATTACGAGCCGACCTACCATGATCATAGGTCCTAACAAAGTGACATTACCACCACTAGTCACCAAGCCAAGGTAATGACCCTAAGCTGAAAACTGAAGGACAAGAGGTCTCATCACAAGCTGGCTTGTTCACTTTTGTTAGCTCCCATGAATGGCATTGTTAATAACTGGCTCCCAAGCCAGAATAGTGATCTTCAATAAACTTCTAAGTAAATTGAAATGCTCTTGCAACTATGTACTTATTTCTAATAGATGGGACATTGGCATCTCAATGGGCTAAAAGGGCATCCCTATCGAGGCTATGGACCCATGCTGGCAGCAGTGGCCATGCCTATGGTATAGAAGTTAATTCAATACTATGATCTACTTGGTTACCTTGTTTTCTAAAAACTAATTATCGACAAAGCTTACTATTGCATATATAAGGTTTGCTAGAACTCATGGTTCTTTGGGTAATATTTCATCAGTTCTTAGATAATGATGGTTATGGTTTATATCTATTAATGTGTTCTATATATTCACTTTACATATCAAGAAAGAAAACTTTTAGGATATTTGAGATTTGAAATTTTGTATCATCTAATCTATCATTCCTTTATTCTATAAATATTCATATATTTCACCAAAGATAGTTGTTTTTCCCAATTAGTCATCATTTATTCATATTTTAACAACACTACTATTATTTTGGGTTAGAATAAAGAGGCATATTTCTGATTATGAACACCAGGAAATTGATCGATCTTGAGAAGCAAAGACTGAGATAACTAATTCTCACCATTTGTGTACCCATAGAAACCAAAGTTGATGGGTATAGGGAATGCTTTTTGTTCTTGTCATTTTTATCCTCTTTTATATTCCCTTTTTATCCATTATTATCACATGGAATTCATAACATGATGATGTCACTTTTATATATAGTGAGGTAATTGAGGTGATGGATTACTGATGGAGGCTACTAATGAGACGTGTTATAGAAATATTGATGGGAGGAAAACTAATCAGTTTGAGATAAGGAAACCATGCTACACTTTATGATTACTTTCTTTCAGCTTGCATGGCTTCCATCTTCCATATCACTTTCAACATCAACTCATCCTACAACAACTTCAACCAATATCAGTCCATCCATGCCATTCCATGCTTTCATGGAGGTAAATCTTGAGGTAAAATAACATAAGTTTATGACTTTATTAAAAGTTTAGGAGAATGTCATGAAAAACCATTGAGCATTATTCCCTCATATTTTTAAACCATTATTTTCATTTCTTTACCACTCTCCATTTTTCAAAAGACATCAAAGCTTTTAGTTTGGGGGAGCGTATTTTTCGTTTCTTTACCTATCAGGACCATGTCATTATATTCTTTTTGACCCATTACTATCTTTATTTATTCCCGAAACCTCCCTTATTCCTTGTTTTTATAGACCAAGTTAAGGTTTCAACAGTAATTGTAGCAACCACCTCAATTTGTTTTCTAGTTGCATGCGGACAAGCTAATTCTCCAGTTTGGGGGAGGAGTTATGCATAATGGATATTTTCTAATTTCTTCCTCATTTAAGGCATATAATTTCACTTTCATACAGTGCATAAATGGATTTTCAGACAACTTGAATATATCATTAATATGTACAAACCCATAAAATATCAAGCTAAATCAATTTGTAAAATTTCAGAAATCATGCACTGTCAGTTACAACCATTTTTGCTAATATCTTAAAATCCATGCATCAGATTGCTTTGATTTTCTATATCGAGAAGCATTAATATCGTAGAAATCTGCTTGCAAAATTTCAGCAGGATTTAGTTTTTAGGAAAAGTTTGTTGTTACTTATATCATATTTTTCTACAACTTCATATACATATGATTGAAAGTCAATGTGAAAATTGTTACAACTTCACCAACATTGTTAGAATTGAATAACTATTGTTTTGGGGGAAGAATTTTTTGTTTTTTTTTATCATGAGCTGGAGTAAACATCTTGGTTATTGAATCGTAACTTGGTTAATATAGAGATATTGGGTTGCATGAGGACATGCAACAAGTTCAGTTTGGGGGAGATGTTGGGCCACTAAACTATCATTATTTCTATCATTTCTTGACACATATTTCATCCATTTCTAGCATTCTTTATCACGTCATTTATCACAATTTATCATATAATTCCATTTTATAATTATTTATGCTCTTGTCGGTAAATAATATTTGTCTCCTTTATTTTTAATAAATTGAAGATTATTATGCATGATTTTGCTAATAATGGTTTATTGATGAATATTTTATAAAATCACTCATGATTTTAGCCTCCAAGATCTCTTCCAGATTGCAAAATTGATTTTCAGTTTATACTCAAATATTTCAACTCAGAAATCCGTTGGAATAAGAAGTGACAAATTTGTGTTGGATGTTTCAGGGAACTGAAGATGAATCTTGAAAATCTGAGACATGGGTTTTGTGCAGAACGGACCAATTTAACTTTCTGTAAGAGCAGTTTTCCAAAATTCGTTCTGGATTGAGAGAAACAAAAGGTTCTTTGAAGATGATTTTCTCAGATTTGCTATTGTGGTCGTTTTCTAAATTCTTCCAATTGCAATGCCATAATCAACTTGTTTTAGTTGATTGATGATGGAGAGATATTACATATTTGATATTGTTTATTCAGATTATGTAATCAATACAAAATTGTAATAGGAAACCATTTTGTAATCCATTTAGTTGTAATTTCCCTTTCCCCTCTGTGTATTTAAATGAAAACAGATTAGAGGGAGAGAGGGGGAGAATTATGGAAATGATGGAAAATTATTGAATTTGAGGAAAAGATAAGAACTTCATTCTGGTGTAATTATTTCTCTCATATATTTTAATGAAGGAAGATGTCCATTGAGTTTTGCATCTATTATTTGTAATTTGATTTGAATTATTTTCAAGGCAGAACTGACTCTTTGGCAGGTGGGCCCATTGCCCTGGACGAGGCGATGCCTTGAACATTGAAACTAGTTTAGTTGTGTGCTTGTTTCTTTGAATTTCAATTTATGTTTCTTAAAGAAAAATTCGTTTTCTTCAAGTAATTTGTTGGCTACTGTATTTTCCAGATTTGATATTTCCTGCAATTTCTAGATTTCATTTAATTTATTTCTCTAGATTAGCATTTGAATTTTGTTGGGTGCAATAAGTTAAATTTCAAATTCAGCAAGGCGTTGTTTAGTTTAGTGTTGATTCAAGTTGTGTGATTAGCATAAGTCTCATTTCCTGTCACTTGATTTCAGCTTCTTAAATTTAGTATTGATATTTAAGTCTTGCATTTTATTTCTTGTTGAATGAGCTTGATAGTGTAGAACATAATCATGTAGGACCAGTGTTAGTCGTGGGTAGTTTATTGCATATATTTTGCAGACTTCCTTGAAAGAAAAACACGTTACTCGGTTGATAATTAATGTACAAGTGATTATTTGCTTCTTTATTAAGCAATTAATTGTCCCCAACACTCGCCGAGAGCACCAAAGCTAAAAGAACCAGAGACAGGCGAAGGCTCTTCTCCAGGGATCGCGAGGAAATTGGAGTACATTCTTAGGTTGGAGCCTGTTGTCAAGACAACAAAGAAGAAAATTTTCATCCAGCCTCCAACCCTTGGCAATATAGAGGCAAGCACCAGGTCCAAGGTGACGCTCCCATAGTGGGGGGGTCTCTTTAACATGATCAGCTAAGAAGAATACCTAGAATATGTCCCACACAGTGATTCAGACATAAGAGCGCTCAATGACCATGTGTTCTAGAACACCCGATGGTCGTATCTACACATGGTGGAAAGCAGAACTCCCATTTTCCACTACATAGAGGTCCTGAAGTGGCACATCGACTACACAAACACACATAAATTTTTAATCAATGATGACAATGGTGGGTGTGTCAGATTTTTCCTCTCGGTAGAAGTTCAGAAATATTACAAACTTAGAAATCCATAGGAGCGACTAAACACAGACTTCGTGGTGAAGTTCTATGAACGCCATGACACCAGCTGGGTTATGGCCTCATGGTGGAGGGAGGACAAGAAGTTTACTAACCAGAGCACCGTATGGTATGGGACGGCTAACTTGAGGGAGCCATACGTCTATTTGATGGCTCTCATCTATCGGTTATACAGAGAGAAAGATTGCTCCACGTTTTCGGAAGCGTGGATGAATTTGGCATACACAGTTGCAATCATTGGGTGCAGCTTCAACTAGGGAGCAATAATATCCAAGAAACTAAGCACCTATCTGCAGCAGGATCAGATGCCGAAGGAAGGGGAAGCAACAAATTTTTACATGGCTTCATACCTTCTCGATGTCATGTGCATTAGGAACTTATTCCCCGGCATGAATCTGAGCTGGCATGTTGCAGAGCTCCTGGTCTACATCCACTTCAATGTGCTATGGGAAAACAAGTATAAGAAATCTTACTCCCTCGTCTGTGATGAATTCATCACCCGAATTTATTTCATTCTTTTTAAGAATAAATGCCCAAGGCTATCGGCGACAGCCAAGAAAATGATAGCTAAGGTAGGCCATTGGTATTTGGATGAGCGTGCCACCTACATCAGGGTGTTTGGGGCCACCGGAACACCACATCTCCTACTAGCTCATGTCCCAGACCGACTCGTCGTAGGAGACATATGTTATGATACCATCTTGCAAGGCTACAATGCCACCGTGGTTAAAGATAATAAACAAGCTTTAATACCCTACGGTTTCCATGTAGGGTTCTATTTGGTGAAGGATACCACTCAAGAAAAACAATAAGGGCTGAGCCAACTTGAATTCATATTCCCGACATGCCGATTTCGCAAGCACGATCCAAAGGATCTGGTCCTGCAACATGCTTCACAGGTGTCATCCTGGTGGTCATATTCTCATGATAAGTTCAAAGACAAAGTCTTCTCAAAGAACACCTAGGACTGGGACGAGGTGGTGCAAAGGATGGTCGACCTGAAAATGACCAGGTTCAGGACCATGAGCATGGATGAACAGGTGGAAACAATACAATAGTCGGCTCAAGAGGCCCTTAGAGTGAGGGAAGAAATCAAAGTGATAGAGGCAACAAAGGTGCAGAAAAGGGGATTGTTTTTTACACTGGAGGCATGGGAAAGGGGATTTCTCCTAATGGAATAGGCACAGAGAGTAATTGATCAACTACAGAATGATCTAGACCTCGTAGAGATGACCAGGGTTCTTGCTGACAAAACAATCGAAATATGGGAAGGACCAAGTGACCTAGAGCCGATACAAATTGGAGAAACCACAGGGTCAGATAACATGGAAGTTTCAAGGCCACATATTGGATCACCAGGGGGTGTTTTGACTTAGCCAGAGATAGCAAGGACATCAGGGAGAGAAAATTCACCAAACCCCTTACATGACTTAATAATGATCTATGATGATGAAGAGAGTTCAGAGCTTTCCCTGGTGACTCCGGTATAGATCAAAGAAGAAAAGGGACCCGAGAAAGCATCTTCCCCAGTTCCCGATGCTCAAATTCAAATCCTTCCACAGAGTGAACAAGAGGTCCAAAGTGTCTTAAACACTGAGATAATCGATGCCCTGGGGACCCAAGTGGACAACCCAAAGGACGAGCTAGGGTCGGGCGAACAAGAAGAAGAAATTCCACAACAAGAAATTGGCATCTCAACAACTTATTATCAAGTAAGTACTGAGCCTTCCTTTGATGCATCCATTTTGGCTGGTACTTTAACTCCTGATGAGCAAAAACTAGAGGTCAAACTTTTAGAACACATAGAAGAGGTTTAATAACCTAGTCTTGAACAAATATACACCATCGGGAGCCTCAGAAACATGCTTACCTGGGGAGAGAAGAAAATCCTCGAACCTGTGGATGAGGTTGTTGATATACAAGTGATCACGTACAACTGAAAGAGGAAAAACATCATGAATATAACCACCAAGAAGAGGAGCCTTACTCTGGACAACTCCATCGTCATCACCATAGAGGAAAAATTGATTAGCATGGAGCATGCCAAGATGTTTGAGCTTATTGGCGCAGGGATGGAAATCACAGATGCCACCCTGGATAGAGAAAGGAAGGATGGATATGAGTTGGCCGTTGTGCTGAAGGAGTTGGGGCATCTACGTCATTTGGAAAAATATTATGAGGACTCCACATAGGCCACGGTGTTCTTGAGAAGAAAATTCCAAGATGCCTATAGTAAATTCACGAATGAGCGACCCCTTTTCACTGCAGGGATAACCGATTTCCAAGAAGACACCCTCATGGTGCTGGCGACATGAAAGGATATGGAAAGATGGTATGCGAAAGCACACCAAGTAGTGGAAAGGATCGATTACATTAGCGCATTTCAACAAGGTCGAGACGCCGAAGAGCATGACATTCAGGTACTAAGGGATAGCAACATCGACTGCATAAAGAAGTTGGCCCAAGAACCTCATCAGAAAATACAATAGAAATGGGCTGAGTGTGAAAGGAATTGGACCAATATCAATCAGGCGATGAGAGACATCGACCTTCCATAATTCAACATGCCTGATGACTTTGCCGACTTGCATGACATAGTCAAACTACATGTTTAACAAGACTCATCGTGGGTTGTGGAGATAGAAAAGATGGAGAACATGGTGCCAGGTAGTGTACAACAGTTCATGGAACACCCGATCAAGGCTTGGACAGTATTGCAACAGTTAGGTGCTAAAGTAATCAAGTATCGGGCAAGGGCAGTGGAGATAAAGGAGATCCTTTTGGCCCCGATGGACCAACACAGATTCTTGTATGCCAACACGTGCGAGGAACTCTTTGTCAAATGGTCAAAGTATGAGAAGAGTCATCCACTCAAGTGAAACCATTTGATGACTCTTATAAGACTAAGAGATAAAATCCCCATGTGGTGATTTTTTGTTTTACTTATCTTTCACTTTTGATAGTTATTTTTAGTTAATAATATGTTATAAATAAGAGGATCGACCTATTAGAAGAGGTCGATGGTTTTTTAAAATACCCTTATTTTTGGATTTGTAATGAAATATTTCAGAGCTACCTTAATTGAGAAGTCCTGTTTAGGACCAGAGACAAGTTTATGTTCCTGTTTCATTAAAAGCGTGTGTGATTGGATATGAAGAAGAATTATTTCTGATTTTATCTCATGAATGGATGTTGTAACGAGTAAGAGCCTATGAATCTATTGATAAGTTATCTAATTCAATATTTTTATAGTTCTTATCTCTAATGATGAAAATTAAATTGTTGTGTTAATGTGTGATCAATGATTAGAGCTAAGGAAAGTACTTTTCTTGCCATCGTTTATTACATGTATGTTTTCTTCTGATAATTGTATCTCAGTCAATAATTGGAACACCAACAGGTTAACGTATTATTACTAGGCTTGTCATAGGTTTAATAATCATTGTTTGCATGCTCGAGAACGAGGTTTATCCCAAGCTCATCCTTCTTCATTTGTTAAGCATTTCCCCTTTGCTACCCAGTTGGTTTATACCAGCATTTATCTTGTATCGGTCTCACCTATAAAAGAAACTACAAAAAGAGAACGTTCAAACTGGAGAAGGAGCTTTCACAAGAAGACATCCT
>JASDQU010439898.1:78752-97500 GCA_032191745.1 Picea mariana | reverse complement strand
TTAGATGGGTGGCTGAGATTTGGTGTCTCTTCACTCACCCTCACTTTAATCATAAAGTTATCTTTTAATTTGCATCTCACAAATTAATTTGACTAAGACCCACATTCGGCAATTTCTCCCCTTAGGCGCCTAGGGAAGAGAAACACTTGCCTTGGTACTTTATTTTAATTAAAAAAATTAACATTCATTCAGTGCGCAAGAGAGGGATGTTACAAAAAGAATATGCACATGCTATTGATTTATTTTTGGGTAGTTATTCACTCAATGTAGAAATCCCTTAGTTTATAGTACACAATTAGGTCCCTTTATGTAACTTTAGGTGATCATAAAATATTTCACAGTTATGTATTCAATTCAACCATATCCAAAAATTTGTCGTTAAATCTCTCAAGTGATCCAACTATATAATATAACATTTGCATAGTTCATATGTTATATAATATAACATTATCCAATCTGTGATTAGATAAGAGTGCACCACTTAATAAAGCAAGATTTCTTATGAGCCAAGATTAAAGGCATAACAAGTTGTTGTGCACCACTTACTAAAAATTTCTTATGTCATTAGTGGCTGTGAGAGGTTATGAAGATTAAACTCTTTGTTTTGGGGATTCTAATGCATTGCATTATATGTGGTCTTAGTGGATCCAACCATAGGGAAATTTTAAGGAATCTTAAAGAAATTTTCTAATACGTTTTTCTTAGTGGATCCAACCATACAGAACTTGTAATGAATCCCCTTTCTTGTTTTTTTTTTGAATTGATTTCCCTTGGGGAACCCAAATTTTGATTTCAATGACTTCTTTGTGTGGGTTTTATTGATTATTATGAAAATATTGTGGTTTTATATTTTGTCACTTATCCCTTTAGTCATCAGTCTATTCTTGAGCAGCCGGCCAGGAGCCGAATCAACGATCATCACTTCAGTGTTTAAATATCTATAGATTCAAATGCCCTTATTTTCTGTGCATGGATGATCAGTGAAGGATAATAATTTTCCATGATGTCTATGGACCCCTTAATTATCTTTGAGTTAATTGATTCATGGTTGAATGTCTAGTCTTTGCGCCTTTTAATGAGCGAGTACCTTTGCGACTTGATTGATTAAAACTTTGATTTATCTCTGCATTTTTAATTGCTTGAACTTGTGTACATATCTTCATTTTTATTGATAAAATCTACATTGTGGATAGATATTGAGGAGAGATGTTGACACGGGATTCTCCAAGCATTCCTCGCAAATGCTGTAGGTATTCTCAAGAAGGAAGAACAATAACTCCTTCTTTAACTAAGACTCCAAGTGATCAACAACAATCTCGTCAGAGGAGATTTTCAAACGAGTCTGTAAATAGATCAACTGCAGAACCTGCTCAAGCCAGTGCTATGGATGAAACCTTCTTAGATAGGTTGTTCATCGATACTCCTACATCTGAGAATGTAGGGAATACCTCTGGATAAGAGAATATTTCTGGTAAGTTTCTTAAATTTTGTTTATTTTTGTTGAATTTTTTTGTATTTAAATTTATGTGAGGTTAAATCTTGAAGTTACTTTCATATGTGTGTGTAGACAATCAATTTAGAGCAAGGGACAACAATGAGAGTGGTTGACATAAAGATTCAAATGTCAGTGTAGAGGGTGTAGGTGGATTTACAAGGCCGTGTTATCAAGAAACAAAAGATTACACGCCTACGTCCACCTATCCTTCAGATGTTGGTGATGAACTTCACTGGGAAGGGAATATTGAAGAAATGATGCTTGAGCAATATTCAGGTGTTAAAAATAGGTTGGAAAATGATTTGTTGGTCTTGGAACTCTCTCAGGAGATCAAACAAATTTTTCAAATTGTTTTGCATTCATTGGAAAACTTTATGGATGCATATTAGAAGATGGGGCCAATCATTAATAGTTTTGTCGATCTAATGAGACAACAAAAGTCAGAGGTGATGGGTCCTGATAAATGGGAGGTCGTAAAAAATAGAGTTACAAAAGAAAACATCGTTTCCATGTTCAATTTAAAAGAGGTGTCAAAGAGGAAGATGTTGAAGGTGCAATATTTTAAGCACCCTGACATTGCAGGAAATTTGTATAACAGATTTTTGGCGGCATATGGGAAATTGTCATGGAACGATGAGGTTCCACACTATTTTGCAAGACATTTTTTTGCATAGTTTTTCTTGCATATACACCCTGATTATACTATCCTACCATCCAAATATTATGGTACTGGTAAAGGATGTACACATGATCGCAAAGGGGCATATCGAAGTGCGACATTGTCGATGCCTCCACAACCTTTAGTACCTCACTCAACATGGGAATTTGCTTCACTTTAAGAGTTGTAGGCTACATCAGAGGTTGAAAAAGAGGCCAGGAGTGCAATCAGAGAAAATTTGGAAGAAATTTTTTATGGTGTTGATGTTGGCATGAACCGTCAGTGAGTAGAAGAAAATTCCTGGGCCACATTTGTTTATAAAATAGATGTGAATTTAGCTACAATGTCAGCAAAAGATGTTTTGGAGTATGCAAAATTTTTCCAAGATGGTTGGAATAAGGTCATTCAAAATGATGACCTGAACCGCTGATTGATATGTGTTTTAGTTACGAAAATTTTGATGGATTTTCTGATAGTTTACTTCTAATTCTAGATTTAGATATCATTGTATCTATAGAAATAATCGAGTTGTTATTGCCATTAATTGCAATTTGGAGATATGTTAAATGAATCTCCAGTAGGTAGGGGACCTAATTTGACAAGTTTAAATTTGAATGGGTTGAATAAGGTATGTGTTTTCTAATAGTTGTTCAATTTCCACTCTTTTGAATAAGAGATCAACAACATTTATAATTTTGTATAATTGTGAACACATTGAATTCTAGATTGAGTTCTTAGTTGTGTTGTTCACATATCCCTATTCCATCTCCTACTACTTGGGCAGACTTGTCTCAATTCTCATTGTGAGAGTTTGAAGAGGGTGGGAGTTCACATGTATCATTTAATGTCTTAAACTCATTTAAATTTAATGTGTTCTAGTCATTTAAATTTAATTTTTTAAAATTTCAAATTTGAAATGCGTTATATAGGATAATGTGGAGAAGAGAGTACCTAAGAGTATTCTTGGGAGGGAGACTAGGATTGAGGATGAAACATCCATATTTGGGAAGGATGTGTTCATTAAGGATGATTCATAAATGTATGTTTTTGATTTTTATAAAATTTTTGTTTTCTCAAATTTTTAGTTTAGTCTTTCCTATTCAACACTTTGATCAATTGTTTTGAAATATATAGAACTCCGAGATAAGTTTATCGTTGTCTTAAATGGTGTACATTCAAATTTATTTAAGGTTAGATCATGATGAAGACCTAATTTTGAACTTGAACATTTGAATATTTGAGAACAGACTCTATCCCACATCAGAAAAGAGAGAGTTTATAAATTTTCTTCAATTGCATTCCCTGCATTCTTGTCCAAGAATGACGTAGTATGGACATTTGTGTTTTCTACATACAACGAAGTGAATTTCTTCTTGCCAGGGTATTTTCATTGCCAAACTCTTAACTGAATTGGTTACTAATCAAAAAAATCAACATTCAATTAGATTTACAAATAAACTCAGACATATTGTATGTGTGAGCTAGCTCACACATAATTTCAAATAACATTTCATTATATTTAATATAACATCCCATTTAAATGATTTTTGAAGAATGACTTAATATACATATGCAGATTTGTGTTTTCTTTGTACATGCAAGATTATATGAGAACATCTATTCCACTGCAGAAAGAGGAGATAAATATTTTTAAGAAGAATAGTTTTTAAAATGGATATTTGTGAACCTTTTTAGATAAAAATTTGTTTTTTGGAAGAATGACTTAATATGGAAATTTATGAGTCCTTTAGTTTGAAAGGGCATTGTGGAATTTTATTATATGACCATTGCAAAAGAAGAGAGAAGTATTTAACTACTAAGGATATTAGTATTTTATTATTTTGTAAATATGATCAAATAACATCACCTGAGATGAGAATTTCTGAACGATTGAGGACCTTAACCACAAGGAGAATTTCACTTGAAGGATTTTGGACTTTATCCACACAGAGATAAGTATTTTATTGGAAGAATGATTTAATATGGAGATTTATGAATTTTCTTCATACATAGTTCTATATTTATTTTCAGATTATTATCTAACTCTAATTCACAATTTGTTTTACCAAGAACACAATAACATCACCTGGGATGAGAATTTCACCTGAAGGATTTGAGACCTTATCCACAAGGATAACTTCACCTGAAGGATTTGAAACTTTATCCACAAGAAGATACGTATTTCATTGGAAGAATATCTTAATATGGAGATTTGTGAACTTTCTTCATTCATAGTTCTATATTTATTTTCAGATTATTATCTAACTCTAACTCACATTTTTTTTTACGAAGAACAAAATTTTTCTCTTAAAGATAAGATTTACAAATTGTTTAAATCATGTACTCTTAATTGGGGAGTAGTTCTATCTTAAATGTGTTTAACTATGGTTGGGTATGTTATTATTTCTTATTGTTTTATTTAATATTTAGTTACAATATGTAACGACCTCCTTGTTATGACAACAACGCGGATAACAGGTGCAAAATTTTTGTAAAAAAAAAGGTGTGTGCACGCGTGTAGGAGGGGAAAAAGACACACTGGACTCTATGTCGCCACCCGACGACTAACAAGATGCAACCACGACGATCACAACAAGAAGACACAAGGCGCACAACAAGTCACTACAAGCAAATACTACCCAAGACAAAAGCGCCCCACAATATCTTCAACAATAAACGACGTACTGGGTTAGGTATCCATACGAACACAGAAGGTAGAATACAAGGTAGTAGGTTTTACTATTTCTACATAGGAAAGAAGGGCGTTTAATCTTAGTCCTCTGCTCCGGAGAGAGAGGAGGTCAGATAGGCTCCTGGCCGACTGCTCAGGTAGAAACTAGTAATCCCCTCAGGGGTGTTGCAAGAGTGGAAACCCTGCCTTTAAGGGGCCCGAGACTCTTAATACAACACTGGATTCCTTACACAGAAAAATCACACACATACCTATATACTAAGGCCACATGGAGGTGTCTATATCCCACCCGAAACAAGTAGAACAAGCCATAAAATGACCACCACCACGTATAAAAACAATCAAGAAAAACCACGACCACTACGGTAGGCGCCAGTCCGAAGAACTCATACAACACAACCGTTATGAAGACAGTGCACTATATATGACTCAGACCACCATAGTTCAGACCAATCCCATTAATTTCATTTAATCGATGAGTTACCGACCCAACCTTAATTAAGGTGTATTTAAACCAATTCAATCCCCATTTTACGGAATCATAATAAATGATGTCACTCAGTGTCCAGAACCCTACCTTTGAACGTTATCGATAATAATGAAATTGCAACGACACTAACATAAAGCAATCCTATCATTACTTTTATACTCCGCCAACGTTCAAGTAAAATCACCAGTACCATACATTTTAATATTATTTACAACCATAATCTCCCGTACCAAGACCCTACATATCCATATCATCATTTTCTATTCCAATGACATGCAGTTAAAGTAACCGAGATCTTACATTCACTGGTCATTACTAACAATTCAAATTTGATAATACTACCCTGCACTAACCACATCCTGACCTTGGATACTAATATGACACCGCAATGAAGGTAACCATGTCCTTACTTTTTCTGGGTCATAAGAACAATAAATTGTTGTAACCCTTCCATATCTTAGCTACATCCTTACTTCAATGTCAGATTGACTTTACAACTAAATTCACCAGACCTTACCTCTTGCATGATACCAACCACTACATTTTAGTCAAAATCAATAATCCCCATATAAAGCAATACCCCAATTATATAAACTAAACCAATTTATATCAGAATGAAAGTGTTAATCAATGCTCAACTTATAATAAACCATTTTTCACTTCTTATATCACGAAATTCAAATAAGGGAATAACACAATACACTTGTAGGATATCAACCACTACATTTTAAGTCAAATAATTAATCCCAATATACAACAATGCCCAAATATATAACTAAACTAATTCATAACAGAATGAAAGTGTTAATCAACGCTCAACTATCATAAACCCTTTTATCACTTTTTATAGCACGAAATTCAGTAAGGAAATAAACATTACACTTGTATGATATCAACCACTGCCTTTTAAGACAAAATAAATATTCCCAATATAAAGCAATTGCCCAATTATAAAAACTAAACCAATTCATAACAGAATGAAAGTGTTAATCAACGCTCAACTTATAATAAACCCTTTTATCACTTTTTATAGCACGAAATTCAATAAGGAAATAAACAATGCACCCGTATGATATCAACCACTGCATTTTAAGACAAAATAAATATTCCCAGTATAAAGCAACTCTCAAATATAAAAACTAAACCAATTTATTGCTGCTGTACCTAATTTTAGGGAAACAATCTGAATCATAATTTAGAGCATTTACCATAAATCGACAATTTTAATCGAACCAGAATATTAAACGACAGTATTAAAACAAAATTTTAACACAGCAATATTAAAACCATATTATTAAATGATGATATTTAAACCAAATATCAACTATAATATTACCTCAATATTAACCACCCTATAACCCATAAAATTAAACCATGATATTAATCCAGATATCAACCCATTAATATTAACCAAAGATATTAACCCTAATTTTTACAACGGTACTATTAACCAACAATATTAAAACGACAACAATTAAACCATTACAACGACAACATTTAAAACCATTTAAAACAATATGAAAATGGCAGCTATTAAGCCATTAAAACAATATTAAAACTGCAGCTATTAAAACCCTTTAAAATGACATCATTTAAATCAATATTATGACGAGAATAGAGCCCTATATTATAACGACAATATTAACACCAGAAAATTGAACAATAATGTTAGCCCTGATACTTTATTTATCAACTACAATGACCTTACCATATGCGACAACCACATTAACCCTACCCGTTCAATAACCATGGGGATTAAAAATTCACAATTCTTTAATTAAACATTGCATAATCATGACCATTAATCGTTTTACCTGAACGTTACATCCACTGGCATATAAAGTCAAGATTTCTTGGAAGGAAAGGGCGGAACTGTTCAAATAACAATAAAATAATGAGAACACGACGGATGCAGTAAACCATGTCTGTCGTAAATTAATCACAGGTTCCATGGAAGGCCAAATTTCGCCAGGATGCAAGAATTGATAGGTTCTCAGGAGAGGTGACAGCGATGCCTGTGAGCAAAGCCAACTCTCTACATGCCTGTCACTATTGAAATTATCAATTTGATGCCTCTGAAATCATGATGGTTGGATGAAGAATCCAGGTCGTACTTAGTTGCCCAAGTTGACCTCTTTCCGGAAGGTTGTGGTTCGATATATCGAGGGGACAGAGAGAAGGTTATAACAGTGGCCATTTCTATCTTGAATCGATTCCAGCTGTGGTGACAGGTTTTCTTAGGCATTCGTGGACATGAAAGGCGGCACCCCTCACTCGACGAAAGGAAAAGCAAACTAAATTCAAGAGCGAGGTTTTTAGGATCCCCTTCTGGCACGAAGGAGAAAGCAGCCGACTGAGCTGGTAGAACAGGAAAAGCAACACTTTTTGGACAGCTAAACCCTCATTTAAAAAGCCCAATGGTGGCGTGGAATGCAAATACGAGGTCCATCAAATAATTAAAAACCTAAATATATTCTGCCACGGAGAAAACGCAGTACGTTTGAACTCAAAGAGAAACGCAGTGCCATCTATCTCAGGCGCAGAGTACGCCAGGTCGAAATTCTGGCAATTCGACATCAAGGAAGGTTATCAGTCAAAGCGAGGACAGAGGGAGAAAAAGACTGCCCATAGAAGGATCGAACACTGTCTCCACCAGTAATAAAGAAAACAATGAAGGTAAAACACCCCAGTGAAGTCACTACGCGCCCGATAGAAAAATCAATGCCCACAGGGACCAAATACAAAACCATAAACCCAAAGCAAACTTACCAGAACCCTAAAACTGCACTAAATATAAAAAAATGAAATAACCATATACCTCAGAACAAATTTACCAGAAACCCTGAAATGGTGCCAAACGAAGGAACCCATAAACTGCCCAGCTAAATTTTTACAGCATAAGATGGGTCGATTCCTATGGTTGATTGCATCCATTCTATACTATTCTTTATCACAAAACTTAAGCATTCATCCAAATAAAAACATACCTTGGCCTGCTCGCCCACTCCGGTTGGTGTCCGCGTGCTCCTTAATTCTCCCACTCGTCGACCGTGAAGAACTCACCGGTACCTCCCAGCCAAACGCTAGGGGTACTCTCCTCCCCCCTCAGCCCCCCGAGCCGCAAAGGGGCCACACACAATACAAACAGTGCCTAGCTTCCCAGCTCACCTCCAAGGCTGAGCTACCACTCAAGTCAGCTGGGAAATCCCCAACTCCCACAAGCAATCCATCCAGTTTGCCATTTTGGCAGCGTAACAATACTCCATAGAAGATCCCCTTCTTTTCCCCCATCTTATTTCTTTTATCCTCTTTTTTTGACCTAATCTCATTAGGTTTTCCCCAAAAACCCTAAATCCCCTTTCTTTTAAGTTTTTCCCCCCTTTTATTTATTTTTTTTTTTTATTTCCTTTGTTTGAAACTCAAAAGGTAAATGCGCCTACGCAATCTTTTCATATTATTATTATTATTTTTTTTAAAGTTGATAATATATATATATTTTCTTTTAAACTCCCTTTGGTTAACTAATTAATTTCCTCTTTTCAAATTTACAACCCCCTAATTTAATTAATTTATTAAATCTCTTTATTTTACCCTACACGCTTCATGAAGGCTCACATTAGCTTAAGTGGGTTTTTTTTTTTGTTCAATTTTATTATTAGCACTGGTATTTTTAATGCTTAGCTAGTAGGAAATGAAATTCTAATGTTATTTGAATTGCAGAGCTGTTGTGAGCTAGAATATAATGGCGTTGTTATTAGGAGATGGTTAAGTTTTGATTATTATGTTAGGGCGAAGTAGTAGTACCTTCCTAAAAAGACAAATTATCAAGCTTATTACCGGGAATGAGGAAAGGCCTTATGTATGCAATTAAGTAAGGAAATACTTTATGAATTCAATTAACGAAGGAATTGTTTTATGTATTTAATTAAGGAAGGAAACTCCTCGGATTAGGTGGAGGTTGCAATCATCATAGGGGTAATGAATATTTAATGTATACTCTTGAATTATGTTTTTGTTTTTTTTTGACATAGGGCTCAAATTCTGAACTGGCGACGCCAGGTTAGGGGAATTGTTTTAAGGACTTATTCAGGTGTTGAGGTCTTAGGGCTATTTAGGCTGACTCCTTTCTCCACATTATTGTGACGTGCCCTTTAGGACACACCACGTGCTCCAAGGGTGCCACTCGCCTCTTGAATTTCTTTTGTTCGACGTGCCCTTCAGGATGCACCACGTGCTCCAAGGGTGCCACTCGCCAACTGAGTTTCTCTTGTGAGACATACCCTTCAGGATGCACCACGTGCTCCAAGGGTGCCACTCGCCAACTGGAATGATTGGTAGACATCTATAACCCCTGGATTCAACACTCCGCCAGGTGAACTTGTGGGAGACTAAGGGTTCTAAGGAATAAGGCCCCCACCTTATTGTGCGCCCCTTAGAATCATCGTGAGTGACTGTTGCAGTCTTCCCTCACGACATCGTGGATCCTCTCAAACTAGGTAATTGTTAACCAACAGTTTGAGCCACGGCGAGAGTGCTAGTAGGTAGTGGCAGGGTTGCTGTCCACCCCTCTCCCTCAACCTCTCTGCAAACCGTGTGTGGCCCCTTTACTTCATATGTGAGTCTGGTCGACAAGATATCATCAGGCTGCATCATCAACAATCATGTCATAAATGTCAACATCAAATCATCAAATCAAATGAAACATCATAGTAAACATATCAACCCAAAAGCACACTCCTTGACTCAGTCCGGAGTCCAAGGGGGTTCCACTGATGCCTTTTCATCCTCAAGGTCAAAAACCCTGCACACTCAATAAAGCTGAGTCAATAGCACCTGTCTACATCAAATAGTAACACATCATGTCATCTGTCCATCGCATCATAATAAAGTATAAATGGTCTAACATCATAAAAGTCCAGATCACTTGCGAGCAAGTGTCCTCAAATAATAAGTTTTCTCAGTGTGCCAGAGTGGGATGTTACATACACCCCCTCTTGGTCTAAAATTCGTCCCGAAGTTTCTCAGTATAAATGCAGAAATAAAGTATGACAGTATCATAAGTCTATCTATCAACAAAAAGGGAAACTGCTGACGCATATCATATGCGTCGTCCCAGGTCGCCGAGTGTGGACTATAACTGTCCCACCGGACCTTGACCTGATCTACTGTTCGACGTCGTAACTGTCAAATGCGATGATCTAAGATGTGGACCGGCTCAGCCATGAGCGCTCCCTCATCCGATACCTGCAAGGAACTCAGGTCAATCACATGTGTAGGGTCACTAATATAATGTCTCGAAACAGATACATGAAAAACATCATGCATACGCCTCNGCTGACCTCGTAACTACGGTCGATTCGGTGTGCATCGACATAACTCTTCTGTCGATCCTGTGCTTCTTTAATCCTTTGTCTTATGGTTTTCATCTGCTCTTCCATTTCTTGGATCGCTTTTGGTACCACCAGGACCCTATCCTCAAGCCGATCCCAACTCAATGGAGTCCGACATGGTCGCCCATAAAGAAACTCAAAAGGCACCATCTTAATGGTGCTTTGATAACTGTTGTTGGAAGCGAACTCTACTAGAGGCAAGAATTCCTCCCAACATTTTTTTTGGTCCATTGCGTACATGCGCAACATATCTTCCAAGGTTTGGTTCATTCGTTTGGTCTGCCCGTCAGTCTTTGGGTGATACGCAGTACTAAAATTAAGTTGGGTTCCCAATGCCTCTTTTAGGCACGCCAAGCAGCCTCACAATCTCACTGATGAAAACTCTCGCTAAGTCAGATGCCTGATACGTCGTACGCACAGTAATAAAGTGAGCACTCATCGTCAGAGTGTCCACTACTACCAAAAATCGAGTCATGTCTCCTTGTCGTCAGTGGCAATCCAACAATAAAATCCATCGAAATAACTTCCCATTTCGATTCCGGAATGACATGTGGTTGAAGTAATCCTGCCAGGTGTCTATGTTCAGCCTTTACCTACTGACACTCTAGACATCTAGCCACAAAGTTGACTATGTTGGCTTTCATTCCCTTCCAGAAGAATAAGGGTTTAAGGTCTGCCCTCATCTTCGTAACTCCTGGGTGAGCCATGTAAACTGCTCTATGAGCCTTGCTCAAGATCAACATCCTCAACTCGTCGTTTGGTGGTACGTAAATCCAACTTATATACCTCAATAAACCATCACTATCCAAAGAATATCCCTCATATCATGGTACCATCATTGTGTTTTGTTCGATAAAATCCTTGACTTCTGTGTACCAGTCATCATCACGCTGTAAGGCGAGAATCTTCTCATGTAGATTTGTCTGAAGAGGTATCAACGAAAGGATGCGTGGCCTCCGACTCAAGGCATCCGCCACTCGGTTCAATGTTCCCTTTATGTAAGTAATCTCGAAGTTGTATTCGCTAAGCAATTCCGACCAACGCCGTTGTCGCGCGTTCAGGTCGCTTTGTGTAAAAATGTGTTGTAGTCCACAATGATCAGTCCTTAATTCACATTTTCATCCAACAAATTAGTGTCTCCAAACCTTCAAGGCATAAACGATGGCTAATAACTCCAAATCGTGTGTTGCGTAGTTCTCCTCATGTCTTCTCAGCTTCCTCAAAATGTAAACAATCACTCGTCCATCTTGCATCAAGACTCCGCCAGTCCTTCCTTGGATGTGTCAGTGCATACCAAGAATTCTGTGTCCATGTCAGGGACCCTTAGTATCGGTGCTGTCGTCAACAACTCCTTAAGCCTTCGAAATGCTTCCGTGCATTTCTTGGTCTAGACAAACTTCTTGTTTTTCTTTTGCAATTCCGTGATCAAATTTGCTATCTTCGTGAATCCCTCAACTAACCGTCGATAGTATCCTGCTAAACCCATAAAACTACGTGATTCTGTGACGTTCGTCGGCACAGGCCATTCCATAATAGCCTCAACCTCGGCTGGATCCACGGTGATACCTTCGCCGGAGATGACATGCCCTAAGTAGCGAATCCTCAATTGATATAAGGGCATTTGGACAGCTTCCCATATAATTTGTGTTCTCGTAAACATTGTAGTACCAAGCGTAAGTGCTCGTCATGCTCCTCCATCATCCGAGAATAGATCAAAATATCATCAATGAATACTTGGATGAACTTGTCCAAGTACTCGTGGAACACCCTGTTCATCAAACTCATGAATACCCCTGGGGGGTTTGTCAGTCCGAATGGAAAAACAGTAAACTCGTAATGTCCAAATCTCATCTTAAAGGCGGTCTTAGGGACGTCATCCTCCTTGATCCGTAACTGGTGATACCTTGATCGCAAATCGATCTTAGAGAACACCGTCGCACCCTTCATTTGATCGAACATATCATCAATTCTTGGTAAGGGATACTGATTCTTGATCGTATCCTTGTTCAGTTGGCGGTAGTCAATGCAAAGCCTCCATGATCCGTCCTTCTTTCGTATGAAGATAACTACTGCACCCCACGGTGACACACTAGGACGTATCAGTCCCAGGTCCAACAGTTCCTTCAGTTGCATTTTCAACTCTTGCAACTCCGGGGTTGACATCCGATAAGGCGTTCTTGCTATCTTTTCGGTCCCCGGTTTCAGGTCTATGGTAAACTCCAGTTCCCTTTTCAGTGGCATCCCAGACAACTCCTCTGGAAACACGTCCGCAACTCCTGCACCACCGAGAGGTGTTCTAGACCTTCCGCTACTCCCTTCTTGTTTAGCGCGAGGATAGCATAAAGTTTTCACCCCTTGCACATACTCTTCCGTAATCGTGAGGAAGAGACGAACTGCAGGGAAACTCCCTGGTTCCTTCCTACGATCACATGACTTTGTCCATCATCGTCAACCAAGCTCAACCGTTTCGTCTTACAGTTGAGTATCGCCTCATGCATTTCCAACCAATCCATACCAATCATGACATCATAAGATCCAAGATCGTGACGTACAAGTTGAACCTTGTGACAAACCCCCCCCAGTTAAGGGCACAGCCCGTAACCTTTCCTCCCACCTTTTGTTTGGCTCCCGAAGCCATCTCCATGAAGCTAAACTCATCCTGTTCGACTACCTTCTGGACGACATCGTGCAAGGTTTGAGGCATCAAAACATTTAAACCTTGCACGCAGGTTGCCATTAAGGCTTGACCCGAACCTGATTCCCTTAAGCTTCTCGAAGTTAAGGTGCAGAGCTTACCAAAGCAGTGCCATAAAACGTTCCTCGTACTCGAGCACCGTACGAACTCCCTGTCGTAAAGTGTTGAACTCATTGAGCTGACGCTCAATGAATTCCTCTGAAAGGTACCTCTCGCGAAACCGTTCCTCGAACAGTTCCCATGACATGTCTTCAATGGCCATGTTTAGTTGCGGCAAGAGCGCCTTCCACCATAGAAGAGTGCTCCCCTTCAGTTGAAAGACTGCCATGCGGACCTTCATGTTGGAGGTATAAACGTGAAGTGCGAAGCACATCGCCACATTCTCCAACCATGCCTCGGCAACTGCACCGTCCGGGGCACCAAAGAACTCGGGAAATTTTACCTTCTCGAGTTCATGGTGAATGCTACTTGTAACGGCCGGTGCGCGCGACAGAACCCCAGCGGGTGTCGATGCCCTAGCCTCGTCTCTATCCAAACGGCTGATCAGTGCCTCAGACATGCTCTGAAAAGACCTCCTCAACCCCACGACATCGCCCACTGCGATCTGCTTCTATTCGAGAACCTTCTCACCTCTCGGGGGTTAGACCCCTCAGGCGTTGACGCTACTGGAGGCATCACGCCTCCTCCCCGACCACCCCGTCGTCTGCCTCCGCGGCGTCCTCTAGCCAAGATCACCGTGCATGCACACAATCAACTTGATCAGTAATAGTATAATCAGATCAAATCCTGTCAACGAAATCCGTAGTGAATCCCAGGTCGTGGGTCGAACTGGCTCTGATACCATATGTAATGACCTCCTCGTTATGACAACAACGCAGATAACAGGTGCAAAATTTTTGTAAAAAAAAAGGTGTGTGCGCGTGTGTAGGAGGGGAAATAGACACACTGGACTCTACGTCGCCACCCGATGACTAAAAAGACGGAACCACGACGATCACAACAAGAAGACGCAAGGCGCACAACAAGTCACTGCAAGCAAATACTACCCAAGACAAAGCGCCCCACAATATCTTCAACAATAAACGACGTACTGGGTTAGGTATCCGTACGAACACAGAAGGTAGAATACAAGGTAGTAGGTTTTACTATTTCTGCACAGGAAAGCAGGGCGTTTAATCTTAGTCCTTTGCTCCAGAGAGAGAGGAGGTCAGATAGGCTCCTGGCCGACTGCTCAGGCATAAACTAGTAATCCCCTCAGGGGTGTCGCAAGAGTGGAAACCCTACCTTTAAGGGGCCCGAGACTCTTAATACGGCACTGGATTCCTTACGCAGAAAAATCACACACAGACCTATATACTAGGGCCACATGGAGGTGTCTATATCCCGCCCGAAACAAGCAGACCAAGCCATAAAATGACCACCACCAAGTATAAAAACAATCAAGAAAAACCACGACCACTACGGCAGGCGCCAGTCCGAAGAACTCATACAACACAACCGTTATGAAGACAGTGCACTATATATGACTCAGACCACCATAGTTCAGACCAATCCCATTAATTTCATTTAATCGACGAGTTACCGACCCAACCTTAATTAAGGTGTATTTAAACCAATTCAATCCCCATTTTACGGAATCATAATAAATGATGTCACTCAGTGTCCAGAACCCTACCTTTGAACGTTATCGATAATAATGAAATTGCAACGACACTAACATAAAGAAATCCTATCATTACTTTTATACTCCGCCAACGTTCAAGTAAAATCACCAGTACCATACATTTTAATATTATTTACAACCATAATCTCCCGTACCAAGACCCTACATATCCATATCATCATTTTCTATTCCAATGACATGCAGTTAAAGTAACCGAGATCTTACATTCACTGGTCATTACTAACAATTCAAATTTGATAATACTACCCTGCACTAACCGCATCCTGACCTTGGATACTAATATGACACCGCAATGAAGGTAACCATGTCCTTACTTTTTCTGGGTCATAAGAACAATAAATTGTTGTAACCCTTCCATTTCTTAGCTACATCCTTACTTCAATGTCAGATTGACTTTGCAACTAAATTCACCAGACCTTACCTCTTGCATGATACCAACCACTACATTTTAGTCAAAATCAATAATCCCCATATAAAGCAATACCCCAATTATATAAACTAAACCAATTTATATCAGAATGAAAGCGTTAATCAACGCTCAACTTATAATAAACCATTTTTCACTCCTTATAGCACGAAATTCAAATAAGGGAATAACACAATACACTTGTAGGATATCAACCACTACATTTTAAGTCAAATAATTAATCCCAATATACAGCAATGCCCAAATATATAACTAAACCAATTCATAACAGAATGAAAGTGTTAATCAACGCTCAACTATCATAAACCCTTTTATCACTTTTTATAGCACAAAATTCAGTAAGGAAATAAACATTACACTTGTATGATATCAACCACTGCCTTTTAAGACAAAATAAATATTCCCAATATAAAGCAATTGCCCAATTATAAAAACTAAACCAATTCATAATAGAATGAAAGTGTTAATCAACGCTCAACTTATAATAAACCCTTTTACCACTTTTTATAGCACGAAATTCAATAAGGAAATAAACAATACGCCCGTATGATATCAACCACTGCATTTTAAGACAAAATAAATATTCCCAGTATAAAGCAACGCCCAAATATAAAAACTAAACCGATTTATTGCCGCTGTACCTAATTTTAGGGAAACAATCTGAATCATAATTTAGAGCATTTACCATCAATCGAAAATTTTAATCGAACCAGAATATTAAACGACAGTATTAAAACCAAATTTTAACACAACAATATTAAAACCATATTATTAAATGATGATATTTAAACCAAATATCAACTATAATATTACCTCAATATTAACCACCCTATAACCCATAAAATTAAACCACGATATTAATCCAGATATTAACCCATTAATATTAACCCAAGATATTAACCCTAATTTTTACAACGGTACTATTAACCAACAATATTAAAACGACAACAATTAAACCATTACAACGGCAGCATATAAAACCATTTAAAACAATATGAAAATGGCAGCTATTAAGCCATTAAAACAATATTAAAACTGCAACTATTAAAACCCTTTAAAACGACAACATTTAAATCAATATTATGAGAAGAATAGAGCCCTATATTATAAAGGCAATATTAACACCAGAAAATTGAACAACAATGTTAGCCCTGATACTTTATTTATCAACTACAATGACCTTACCATATGCGACAACCACATTAACCTTACCCATTCAATAACCATGGGGATTAAAAATTCACAATTCTTTATTTAAACGTTGCATAATCACGACCATTAATCGTTTTACCTGAACGTTACATCCACTGGCATATAAAGTCAAGATTTCTCGGAAGGAAAGGGAGGAACTGTTCAAATAACAATAAAATAATGAGAACATGACGGCTGCAGTAAACCATGTCTGTCGTAAATTAATCACAGGTTCCATGGAAGGCCAAATTTCGCCAGGATGCAAGAATTGATAGGTTCTCAGGAGAGGTGACAGCAATGCCCGTGAGCAAAGCCGGCTCTCTACATGCCTGTCACTATTGAAATTAGCGATTTGACGCCTCCGAAATCACGATGGTTGGATGAAGAATCTAGGTCGTACTTAGTTTCCCAAGTCGACCTCTTTCCGGAAGGTTGTGGTTCGATATATTGAGGGGACAGAGAGAAGGCTATAACAATGGCTATTTCTATCTTGAATCGATTCCAGCTGCGGTGACAGGTTCTCTTAGGCATTTGTGGACGCAAAAGGTGGAACCCCTCACTCGACGAAAGGCAAAGCAAACTAAATTCAAGAGCGAGGTTTTTAGGATCCCCTTCTGGCACAAAGGAGAAAGCAGTCGGCTGAGCTGGTAGAACAGGAAAAGCAACACTTTCTGGACAACTAAACCCTCATTTAAAAATCCCAATGGTGGCGTGGAATGCAAATACGAGGTCCATCAAATAATTAAAAACCTAAATATATTCTGCCACGGAGAAAACGCAGTACGTTTGAACTCAAAGAGAAACGCAGTGCCATCTATCTCAGGTGCACAGTACGCCAGGTCGAAATTCTGGCAAGTCGACATCAAGGAAGGGTATCAGTCAAAGCGAGGACAGAGGGGGAAAAAGACTGCCCGCAGAAGGATCAAACGCTGTCTCCACCAGTAATAAATAAAACAATGAAGGTAAAACACCCCAGTGAAGTCACTACGCGCCTGGCAGAAAAATCAATGCCCACAGGGACCGAATACAAAACCATAAACCCAAAGCAAACTTACCAGAACCCTAAAACTGCACTAAATATAAAAAAATGAAATAACCATATACCTCAGAACAAATTTACTAGAAACCCTGAAATGGTGCCAAACGAAGGAACCCATAAACTGCCCAGCTAAATTTTTACAGCATAAGATGGGTCAATTCCTGTGGTTGATTGCATCCATTCTATACTATTCTTTATCACAAAACTTAAGCATTCATCCAAATAAAAACATACCTTGGCCTGCTCGCCCACTCCGGTTGGCGTCCGCGTGCTCCTTGATGCTCCCGCTCACCGACCGTGAAGAACTCACCGGTAACTCCCAGCCAAACGCTAGGGGTACTCTCCTTCCCCCTCAGCCCCCCGAGCCGCAAAGGGGCCACACACAATACAGACAGTGCCTAGCTTCCCAACTCGCCTCCAAGGTTGAGCTACCACTCAAGTCAGCTGGGAAATCCCCAACTCCCACAAGCAATCCGTCTAGTTTGCCATTTTGGCAGCATAACAATACTCCATAGCAGATTCCCTTCTTTTCCCCCATCTTCTTTCTTTTATCCTCTTTTTTTGACCTAATCTCATTAGGTTTTCCCCAAAAACCCTAAATCCCCTTTCTTTTAAGTTTTTCCCCCCTTTTATTTATTTATTTATTTATTTTTTTTATTTCCTTTCTTTGAAACTCAAAAGGTAAATGCGCCTACGCAATCTTTTCATATTATTATTTTTTTAAGTTCATAATATATATATATTTTCTTTTAAACTCCCTTTGGTTAACTAATTAATTTCCTCTTTTCAAATTTACAACCCCCTAATTGAATTAATTTATTAAATCTCTTTATTTTACCCTACACCCTTCATGAAGGCTCACATTAGCTTAAGTGGGTTTTTTTTTTTGTTCAATTTTATTATTAGCACTGGTATTGTTAATGCTTAGCTAGTAGGAAATGAAATTCTAATGTTATTTGAATTGCAGAGCTGTTGTGAGCTAGAATA
>JASDQU010439898.1:62691-74028 GCA_032191745.1 Picea mariana | reverse complement strand
AAAAATTACCACTTAAAGAAGCCAATGCTCTCAAATCTAGGATAGAATAGATGTTCAACTCTTCTTTGATTGGTGCAATAGTAATAAAAATAAAATTCTCAAGATAGAATAGATCCAAATTAATTAGGTAATGTTTATACAATAAAATCTTGAGATAGAAGAGATGTTCAACTCTTTTTTGGTTTGTTTGATAATGATAAAATAAAATGCTCAAAATGATATGATTGTAAAATAAAACCTTAAAACGAAAGAGATGATCAACTCTTCTTTAATTTTATCATGTAACTTCCTTAAGAAAATGCTAAAGCTAGAAGAGATATTCACCTCAAAGTTCATATACCCAAGTAATAAAATAAAATCTCAAAATGAAAGAGATGTTCTTAACTTTTCTTTAATTTTGAGAATAATAATTAAAACAAATATTCAAAATAAAAAATGGATGTTCAATTCAACTTTAATTTATATTTAATGCTCGTAAAATAAATTAAAAATTGGAATGAGTTAAAATTTTAAACAAGATATTATTACAATAGAAAATATAAAATATGTTTTAACTTTTTTTAAAATTAATGCAATATTGTTAAAATCAAATTGAAAAAAAATACTATTAAAAAAAGTAAGTGTTCAATGGAAATGATGTTTAACAATTTTTTAGTTTAAAATAAAATGCTCACTACACAAGAGGTATACAACTCAATTTTGATTGGTGTAATGCTCATAAAATAATTTTGATTGGTGTAATGGTTGAAAAACACAGATAAAATGTGGTTGAACCATATTTTATCTGTTTTTTTTTAAGAATGATCCGAAGTTTTTTATACATGTACCCTTTTTATAAATATCCTATTTGGAAATATGGTTGAAAATAGTCAAAACAAGTCATCAAATTCTAGAATGTACTTTCAATGAAAAATAAAAAATTCTGGAATGTACATGTACCACTTGTTTAAAAACATCATAATGGTATTCCATCTTCAATTATTCGTTCATGATCGACTTTGGACATTTTCCATTTTCTAACTTTTTTTTTTTTTTTTAAACTTCTATTAACTTTATGCGCGCTGCACGTACCAAATGACTATATTGCTAACTTGTGACATCTGACTGGTAGTCTTGAAAGTGAACATGAGTACAGGTTTGATGGGTTTCTTGAAAAAAATATCCTTTTAATACAATGGATCCTCTTTCATATATAAAACCGTTATCATCAAAATATTCTAATAGCCTCATCTTTTGTTCCGTGCATCGCATCAAATAATATTTCACGTTTTCAGTGTTTTCTATAGGGGCAACCATGGCAAAAATATCTCCTGCAAATAATTGGATATATTGGACAACAAATAATTCGTGTTAGATTATCACACAAGTACATCTACAAGTTATTTGAAAAAAATTAAACATAAAAATTACCTTCTCTAACAAGATCAAAAACTCTATCGCCATCAAATCACACTATAGTTTCATTTGATTCCATCTCCTCTGAGCTTGCAAGTGGCATTTTCTCTTTTACATTAAGTTCGGTATGTCTCCAAGATTTAACATATCCTGCATTTTTCATTCTCGCAAATATCTATGGATTGTGTGTCCTCTATGCAAACTGAACAAAAACAAGATTCATTTCTTCTATTAAACGCAAACCCATTTTGAAAATGTTTTGTTTTAACTGAATGTATTTTTTGTGTCCCAGGTATTGTACTAGAATCACATGGAATTGATCTATTTATATCTTCGATTCCAACATACCAAAAAAACCTGCAAAAGACAAGAACTAGTTAACTTGAAATCTCTCCAGAAAATGATTGAGGATTGAATATAAATTTGAACACGTTCAAATTTATATATCCTGTGTACATACATGTAACATTTACATATAGACACACCTGCACACATCCCTTGACGGATTATATTCATGTCTTAGTGCCATTTTTCACCATTCAACAACTTGTTCAACGGATTCAAATTGATCGGCATGAGGGTTCAGCTGATACCTTCAAAGTGATCTTTTTATGCATGTTTCTGCACCGTCGTGCTCTCCTTTTTCATGACCAGTTTCAAAAAAATTCCAACAATGTGTAATGTTACATTTTTTATGAAGACGACATAACCAATAGAATGATCGAGAAAAAATGAACTGACCCACACACCCATCTGACCATATCCAATGCCAATCGAATCTGATTTCGCGTTCTTTCAATGAATTAGAAAATTTATCAAAACATTGTTGCACATAATGTGTGTCATGTGCTCGATCATCACTTATATAAAAGCGATATTCTTTAATAACATGTCGATTATCGTTGGTGCTTTCTATGTTATCAATACTCCATTGAGCATGTCTATATAGAATGTGGACAAATATCGTGACTTGATCAAAATGATAATATTCACTCTGTATTTCTTTTTGTGCAGCGAATGCGTAATTCTCTGCAAATTCAACTACAGACAAAATTGTCCCTGGTCAAAACACTTCACGTGATTTTTTGAATTGTATATCTTGCCATCGAGCTCTATGTAAATGCTTGGTATATTTATAGATTTCTTCCTCAAACTTCTTCAAAAAATTCATCACACAGATTTTATCTACCTTCAAATCAATCATTTTGGAAATAACATTTGAAGAATGTGGAGCCGTGTTCTTGATATATTCATATATCTTCCAATTGACTCTTATATTAGAAAATGATTGATCATTCATATAAATATGATACTTTGAATGAAACAAACTTAGATTTCCACAACGATCACATTTCTTTCCACCAACACTTTTTTTTTTGTAAAATAAATCATCATCTTCTCTTTCACATAGAATCTCATATACAAAAACATGGAATGCGGAATGAGGAGGTGAACCTGGCCATAAGTTTTACCAAAATCCAAAAAAGTGTCGTAATACAGCTCAAATTAGACATGATAACGACAACAACAAGTGTCACGAATAGTGATGGGTCTAACAAACCATGGTTTTTGTTGCACAAATGTATTGATGAAAATTTTAACTTCTTTGTGCTCTTCTTTGAACTTATTGAACAACTCTATTTGTGTCATTGGAAATATATGTTTTGGATGTTCTTCATATTGTTTTCATGTTATTCTTCGTCGCAACGAATCCCTTGTATGTGGTGAAACATGAGATTCTTCCAACCAACAATTACGGGCCAATTCTTTAACATTTTCTGCAATTCTATCTTTGTAGGGTTGTCTATAAATCACTATCCAACAAACCAATTCATCATTTACATCTATTTGCAATCAAAATTTTCTATGTTTGTGCAATGTTTTTGCTTGGCGTTCCCATCGTTTTTTCCATGTGTCATGTCAAACTATCTTTTATATTGCTAGATGAAACAACTATTGTTTGTATCGTTCTACATGCAACACATACATCTTCTTTTCGATATTTTCCAAAAGATTTTAATACACTAGTTATATTGTTAAAGACATTCTGTTTCACCTTTGTATTCTTTGTCGACTTTTGAATACCCAATAATCATGTAGCTTCTTTTAACTTTCTTGACTTCATTAGACAAAGTAAAATTTGAGCTTGTATTGTTACTGATTCATCTTTGAAAAAAGTATTATACATATTCTTAGTTTGATATCTAATATAATGCTTAGCTTTTTTCTTCCCAAATTTGTGAGTATCAACATTTTCTAATATTTCATCATCAATGTTGATAGATTCTCTTGCATGTTTCAATTTAAAGTTTATATTAAAAAACAGAACTCGAACACAAATTCACTAAATTTTATATACTTGAGTGTTCATCTTGTATAATATCTAAATTTATGTACATACCTATAGGTGATTTGTCTTCTACTCCAATTTCGGTTTCAACGTCTTCTACTTCAATTTCGGTTTCAACGTCTTCTTCGACATTATGAGACAAATCTATTTATAGTTTTTGAAAAACATCAAATTGTAATATTTACAATATTTTAAATTTGAATTCTATACTTTGAATTCTGTACTTTCTGAATATAGTCCCAATGTGTGTCATGTGCTTGATCATCATATGTGCATGCATACCTGGTTGAAATTCTTCTTGTTGAAAATCTCTATTCACATTATCATCATTTCTTTCTTCAATATTTGCACGTTCTCATTTCTTTCTCCAATAAAGCTCTTTCCTTTGTTCGATTTGGCGAGTATCATCTCGAGTGCGATCAAATTTTCTCTTGCGTAAACTTTTATTTCCCATGACTTTTATAGTTATCTGTAAAAGATATGTTCAACAAAGAATTCACCTTGAAAAAATGCTCAACATTTATCTTTCAACATATAAATCGTTATTCCAATAAAAACTTGAACAAACATCAATGATCTTACTAAAAAAAAACCAGAAAGATGATTCAAAACTTTGTTTAGGTGCTCTAGAAAACCATCATGTATCGATATCGATCCTCCGATTAAGCCTATGGAACAGAGGGAAGAATAAAAGAAAGAAAAGAATACAGCTGCAATCAATAATAGAAATGTTTTAAAATCCTTATCCCCAAGCTCATATGTGTCTGTCCATTCAATGAATTGTGTTAAATGTGTTCCACCGAAAGCCTATTTATACAATTTGGCGTGAAATGAAACAATACGATGTGTATTTTCATTTTTTCCAACCGAAGGAATTCACTCAACAACCTTTCAACCAAAAGAATATTTTTTTCGGCTGAAAACCTTGGAAACCGTTCAGTTTTGACGGTTTCCGTTAGATTTTAGTCTTTCGGCCCAAATATTAGTTTTTTGGCCGAAAGATTATTTCGGCCGAAAACATGAAATTGGGACTAAAAACAAAAACCAGAGAATTTTCCCAATCTTTCCTGAACTTTGGAGGTTTTAGACTGTAACATCCCGCTTTGGTGCACTGAGAAAACTTATTCTTGAGGACACTTGCTCGCAAGTGATCTGGACTTTTATGATAAGAAAACATTTATCCTTGATTATGATGCGATATGATAGATGACATGATGTTTTACTTCTTTGACATGGACAGATGCTATTGACTCGGTTTTACTGAGTGTGAAGGGTTTTTTACCTTGAGGATGCAGAGGCATCGACGAGACCCCTTGGACTCTGGATCGAGTCAGGGAGTGTGCTTTGGGGTTGATTTATTTACTGTGATATTTCATTGATTTGATGATATGATGTGGACATGTTCTGACACAATTGTTGATGATGCAGGCTGACGATAGCTTGCCGACCAGACTCACATATGGAGTAAAGGGGCCACACACGATTTTCATAGGGGTTGAGGGAGAGGCATGGACAATAGCCATGCCACAGCCTACTAGCACTCCCGCCGTGGCTTGAACTGTAGGTTAACGATTACCTAGTTCAAGAGGATGCACGATGTCGTGAGGGCAGACTGCGACAATCGATCACGATGACTCTACGGGGTGCGCAATAAGGCAGGGGAATTATTCCTTAGAAGCCCTTAGTCTCCCACAAGTTCACTTGGTGGAGTGCTGACTCCAGGGGTTATTGATGTCTACCAATCAGTCAAGTTGGTGAGTGGCACCCTTGGAGCACGTGGTGCATCCTGAAGGGAACGTCATGCAAAAGAAACACAAGTTGGCGAGTGACACCCTTGGAGCACGTGGTGCATCCTGAAGGGCACGTCACGCAAAAGAAACACAAGAGGCGAGTGGCACCCTTGGAGCACGTGGTGCATTCTGAAGGGCACGTCGCGCAAAAGAAACAAACGAGGCGAGTGGCACCCTTGGAGCACGTGGTGCGTCCAGAAGGGCACGTCACATTGATGTTGATGAAGGAACAAACCTAGATGGCCCTAAGACATTTAACACATTAAGAATTTCTTTAACAACTTCCCTAATTAAATGTTGCCTAGTTCGGAATCTGAGTCCTAAGTCTAAAACTTCTCTAGGGTAAAATTTTGTCTAACCTTAAGAAAAAGACCCTATAAAAATAAAAATAAAAATTTGAACTAAAAACCACTTAAGTAATAGTTTTAGTCTTGATAAAATTTTGGGGTAAAATGAAGAGATTGAGAATTTATTTAAAATCAGTGCTTTTAAAAAAAAAATAAAAAATTGTAAAGAAGAATTAAAATTTTTAACTTGTGAGAGTATAAAAAGATATGAAATTAATAATAAAATGAAAAGATTAAATAGCGTAACTGCCATTTTGGCTCTAATAAAAAGGGGAAAGAAGGGAATAATAAAAATTAGGAAACCAAGTAATGGAGGAAACATAATAAAGGAAATATGAGAAATTATGGTAAAAAGCGAGGTCAACATAGTAAGGAATCTGCAATTAAGAACCTTCTAAAATGAACTAAATTAGGAACATCATTTTAGGGAAAGTATTTAAAACATGTAAGGGGATCTAGGAACACCTAGGAGTAAATTTAGGAGCAACTCTAGGTGGGTGAGGGAAATGAGACAATTAATAAATTTAAAGAAAATAATTATTGGAGGAAAGAGGGGGATGGACGACACTTGTGCGAAGGAGAATATTTAGAATATTTTTATTAAAACTTAATTTAAATGTGATTTAGGGAAAGTTGGAGGTGCTAAAAACTCTATAAAAGAAAGGAAAGATGAGGAAGAAAGGGATCGACTGTTAGCGTAACGTTACGCTGCCGGATTTGTGACTTGACTGATTACTTGTGAGGAGTTGGGATTTCCTAGCTCGGATAGGAGTGGTAGCTCGGCCTTGCGAGGCGAACTGGGAGCTAGACGTACCATTTGGATAGTGTGTGGCCCCTTTGCGGCTCGGGGGGCTAAGGGGGAAGCAAAGTACCCCTAGTGTTGGCTGGGAGGTACCGGTGAGGTCTCGACGGTCGGCGAGCGAGAGCGGCATGGAGCGCGAGGACATCACCCGGAGCAGGCGAACAGACAACGATAAGTTTTTCATTTGCATGATAGAAGGTATTAGGACCTTAGCCCTCTCTTATTGTTATCAACATTTTTGTATTGGCATTGTGAGATGAAAAATACTTAACTTCAATTTGCTTGGGTTCTCGTTGGATTGATGGTTTTCTTGCCTTGTTCTTCGACGATTGAAATTGTGTTATGGTTATAAAATATTTCTTCTTACTCTGTTGTTGCATGTCGGTTTGGATAAAACAAACTTTATGGCTGTGTTTATATATGACTGTGGGCATTTTTATATATGACTGTGGGCATTTTACATCACTGTGGGCGTATTACACATCACAGTGGGTGTTTTTATGTTGATGGGGGCGTTTTACATCACTGTGGGTGTATTACACATCACAGTGGGAATTTTTATGTTGATGGGGGCGTTTTACATCACTGTGGGAATTTTACACATCACAGTGGGTGTTTTTGTGTTAATGGGGGTGTTTTACATCACAGTGGGCGTTTTACACATCACAGTGGGCGTTTTTATGTTAATGGGGGCGTTTTACATCACTGTGGGCGTTTTACACATCACAGTGGGCATTTTTATGTTGATGGGGGCGTTTTATATCACTATGGGTGTATTACACATCACAATGGGCCTTTTTATGTTAAAGGGGGCGTTTTATATCACTATGGGTGTATTACACATCACAGTGGGCGTTTTTATGTTAATGGGGGCATTTTATATCACTGTGGGCGTATTATACCTTACAGTGGGCATTTTTATATTAATGTGGGCGTTTTTATATGACTGTGGGCGTATTATATATTACTGTGGACATTTTATATATTACGTGTCTTGATCTTGCTGTACATGAGGTATTTTCCATGTCAAACGAAAAAGTGACTACGCCTTTTGATGTCTAACATCCTGAGCTGGAATCCTATTGCCTCCCTTTACATCTTGACTATGTTTCTGATCGGGTAATCCTCTTCCACTGCTTAAATGATCAGCTTTTAGATGTTGTTGTTGTTTTGGCATGTAAATTTTCATAAAGATGGTGTTCCACTATTATGTTTCTTGAAGCTCGTATTGATCTTGTTTGTATGATGTTATTCATCTTGTCAGTGAGCGTTGACCAGTATTTAGTTGTCTTAAATTACAAATATCTCCATACCAACTAACATTTCAATTGATATAGTTGTTTCGTTAAATTAGGTAAGTAATTGGTTTATTTCATTTTGGGCTATAAACATTAATATCTTAATGACAACGAAAAATTTCTCAAGAACATTATATAATTCAACTTCAGTTAGAGATAAGAAAGACCCTTAGGAGTTGCTTTATTTCAAGATAGATGTGCACATTGTGTTGTACTTATCTTATGGATTAATTTAGACTAGTACTTAGTGTTAGTAAGGGCCTATCTAATACGAATAATACCAGATTAGTGAATTGGATCGTGTTTATGGATGGTTATTTACCCTAAGGAATGTATAGTGGAGAAATCTAGAGTTAATTATAATAATGGTTCTCGTTTGATTAAAGACAAGTTTTAAAAGGGGGAAAGGTGGTTATATAAAGTTGTCTTGTCTTCTAGTGTTAAAAATGGAATAGTTCTATTTTCTTTCCATAGAATCTTGATATTATATATATTCTAATTGAAGGAGAATGGTCTTGTAACAATTGTTATTTTGGAGATAAAAGTACTTCTTAAGATCTTCTTTATTATTGCCATCGCTTAAGATAATGTTAACGATTACTTATAATGATTACGTTAATTGATTTTAGGATATAGCATCAATTATGGATATATAATCGTTGAGATGTTGCATTATTTATTGGTCCACAATTACTGGCTACCGATTATTAAATTTAGTTCATTGAGTTAAGGTTAATGTTAATTTATATGTTGTGATAAAATATTCTTGAATATTGCGTTATTTATGGATTTATGATCACTGCGTTGTTGATACAATTATTGGTTCATAATTATGGTCAATCGAATTACAAGTTTAGATCATGGAATGAATGATAATGTAAATTTTACAATGGTTGCATCAAATGATTTAAGGATAATTCGTAATTATTGATCTGTAGTTAAAGATTAAATGTTACTTATTGTGTTAAATGACAATTATAACTATTCATTATATTTATGATTATAATTAATGACTATTTATCTTGTTAAATGTTAAACCAGTCGAAGTTTCAGACTTGTACTAAAGGGCCCCTTGAATGTGTTTTAGTGGGTACTTTGATGACGAATTATGATCTAAAGTTGCGCAATGGAATGGCTTTAAGACTCATATCGATGGTAGTCTCTTGTTTAATTAATGTTGTGCTGGGTTGTAAACCTTTTGTGTGCTTGGTCTGCTTGTGTCGGGCGGGATGTAGACACCTCCATGTTCCTCAGAACAGTCGCCAACCCTGAGACCTTAAATGGTTAAAATCGATGGAAACCTGGGCTTGAGCGTTGCTTATGTGTCTTGGAGGTCCTAACCATTGCAGGGTAGGATGGATGGGTAGTCAATCTTACTTATTGTCGATTGATCATCGTTGATGCATGCAGTCACTTGATGTGCATCTTATGTCGTCTTGTTGTGTTCATCGTGGTTGCGTCTTATTCGTCGTCGAGTGGCGACGTAGAGTCAAATGTATTTATTTCCTTTGTACGCGCGCACACACACCTGTAACAAAAAAAATAAAATTGCACTTGTTATAAGAGGTTTGTCGGCGTAACGAGGAGGGCGTTACATGGGTTGGCAAGCTATTGTCAGCCTGCATCATCAACAATCGTGTCATCAACAATCGTGTCTATCCATTCAATGAATTGTGTTAAATGTGTTTCACCGAAAGCCTATTTATACAATTTGGCGCGAAATGAAACAATACGACGTGTCTTTTCATTTTTTCCAACCGACAGAATTCACTCAACAACCTTTCAACCAAAAGAAGGTTTTTTCGGCCGAAAACCTTGGAAACCGTTCAGTTTTGACGGTTTCCATTAGATTTTAGTCTTTTGGCCCAAATATTAGTTTTTCGGCCGAAAGATTATTTCGACCGAAAACATGAAATTGGGACTAAAAACAAAAACCAGAGAATTTCCCCAATCTTACCTGAACTTTGGAGGTTGCGGACTCCTACAAATACTAAGAATTTGGTTTCGAAAATGACACCAACATTTCCAAAATTGAATCTACTTTTAATTCTTATAATTTGTTTTCATTTTCTTTATTTTTATCTAATTTTATTTAATTAAAAAAAATCACTACATAATATTTTCAGCAGACATTATGATTCGATGAAATGAAATGAAATATCAGTATCTCTAAAAATATACAATGAAAAATTTAGAAAAAAATATATTCATAATCCTTAAACTGTTCTTTTCAAAAGGGTATATTTAGATTTTATTTTTAAGTAAAAATTAAGGTAGATACAAGGTGTAGAAAAACATATGTTTAAAATCTACAACGTTTTTAGCTTGGTCAACTTAAAAAAATTCTAGAAATTATAATATTCATCCGTTAGATTCAAAATTATAGTCACAATAAAATAGAGTCTCTGTAGATTGTTGCACTATATTTAGTTTCTTAAAAACATAAGTTTAATAATAGATACATTGTTGTAGGAAGTTGTCGTTGGGTGCTCAATACTTGTTTCGACCCTTATAAGTGGAAGTTAGGACCAATAGTTGAACTCAATCAATTGTGGAATTAGGGTCGGTTATGTATAGAACTTAGAATAAACTTTTGTTTACTCGAAAGGATAATGGATTCAAGAATACAATAGTAGTTTAATTTATCCTTTAACGATTTAACATGAAGTGGTTATTAATAATAAATGTTAACTATCTGGTATTAATTCTCACAAGGAAAATAATCAAATGATATTTAGATTGATGTTATTGTTATTAAAGATTAATGAATGGTTGAGAATTTAGTTATGATATTGTACGGTCGGTTTTGATATTTTTAATTCATTAACAATATATGTTTGATAGCAATAAGGACTTTGTTAGGAAACAATCCACTTAATTTAGTGTTTGTATTATTATTAATAAAAACATATTAATTGAATAACCACATTATTATGGTTATTTTTATTCTAATTAATGTTCTCATTTTAAAATATAATGAAGGTAAAAAGAATAAAAAGAGTTCAAGATTTTTATAGTTGTTAAAAATAATAAATTATGAAAAATCTTGTCACATGGACTTTAATAGATTCTCTTTAGAAATAGCTTTATGGAATGATTTAATGTATTCGCCCCATGATGGTGGTGCCTTAGGTAATTGGAAGTCTGTTACTTATGAATTATAAATGCATGTATGATGTGATGAAGTAATTTAATTCTTGAAAATTAGACTAGATATGGTCTTTGTATATAGATATCTTTATGCGTCAGACCATTGAATGTTACCTGTTGCGGTATCATTGATCACTTGTTGTATGTTGCATAGGTGGTTTATTATGATTTATGAAAATTATAGTGATGAAGAAATATATATATA
>JASDQU010439898.1:46773-62552 GCA_032191745.1 Picea mariana | reverse complement strand
CCGTATCATTGATTACTTGTTGTATGTTGTATAGGTGGTTTATTATGATTTATGAAAATTATAGTGATGAAGAAATATATATATATATATATATATATATTAATATTATAATTTTTATAAATCCATATGTCAAATGGGTATATTTTGCATAAAGGGATCCAAAGATGTTTAGCATTAATGAATGTCATAAAGAATGTACAAGAATGAGTTGTCTTATCATTGCAAAAACATATTTTCTCATATTTTCAAAATAATTAGGTAAAATATGTATACTTTTAAAACAACAAAATGTAATTGGTGATTTTAATACTTTCTCAAAATTGATTTGGTAATTCACATATTATGCAATCAATTTTTTCCCCTTTGAGCTCTCCTTTGTGAACAAACTTGAAACTAGTTTATAATAATCCAAGTTAATTTGAATAAAATGTTAGTGATATGTTGCAAAATCATTAGTAGCATGTAAAATCTCCCATTGTGCTATTTTTTGATAAAAGAAAATGCTTAACAGTGTCATCAAAGTGACTAAATCCACATAATAGTTTTGGGAGGTTTAGTTCTTTAAGGAAGCTATCCTGAAAAATGCTCAATGTTTTGAATCAATCAAAAGAGGAAAATTGTATGATCTTATTTTTTAGGTCATCAAATATATGTTCTTGAGAATGCCCATGCATGATTGTTTTAGATATCTACAAGATCATTATCATTATTATCCATAGAATCTAATCGTTCTATGTTTTATAGTTCGTCAATGTATTCTTGGAAGTTATGGTTGAATATTTATTCCCAATCATTATTCATGACAACACCTTCATTCTTGTAGAGTGAAGTGTTGCACATGTGATTACATTTTTTGGTCGAACATTTCTAAACAAATAAGCATTTTTATATTCCAATTTTATTTTTATCATTACTACAATTGTCATCAAGACAACTAAACTTCTCTAGGCAATGCAACTTGAACTTAATCCAGATCTATAGGAACATTTATGATTGCTCCTATATTCCCAATTTGAGCCTTTTTGTACCGAAGTTGCCTTATTTGTGCAAAGGACATCCTTGGTCACACAAGTATTTCTTCTCAATTTGTCAAGGTATTAATACATGGCGATTCTTTATTTCTTTGTATTTTTGAATAACATGCAAAAACAAACAATTTTTCATTGCTAAGTGAATTTTTGCATTGTTTGCATATTTGGTCATTCAATTGAATGGGTTTTTCTTCTTCACAATTTGTCAAATATTCAAAAACAAGATATTGTGTTGTTGTTAATGCCAAACATGTCTATTTGGAATAATATATTCTCATAAATTGCACACATAATAGTTGGTGTTCCTTCAATTGACTCTAAATATTGTGATTTTGTTTTTTTTCATTTATCTGTTTTTTTAGATGTATGGATGCCCCACATCTCTATATTTATTGCATCACTAGAACACTTTTGAAAATAATTTTTTTTTTCGGGTTTTTAGAGGTGTTTTCTAGCATTGTGCCAACTACTTTTGGAATACAATTCAATTATGAAAATTGTTTTATTTATTTTTCCTTTTTCTTTTGTCTAATAGCCATTTTTTCATTGAAGATTATATTGCTTTTAGTTGTACTTTCTACTTGGGAAGAGAATGCAAAGCGATTTTTCCCCTAGTACTCACATTCTTTGGACTGACATTTTTAGGTATACTAACATTTTTTGTTTCTAGTTCAATAGCACAAGTACTATGTTGAAGTGTTTGAATCCAAATATTACTTATACAATCCATTTGATGTAACGGATGGAAATGTGTATGTTAGGAACCTAGACAAAACTAATCAGGATACATTATTTTCAATGAGGCATGAGTTGGGTGGAATTTTAGAATAATATTTTTTGACTTTGTAATCCAAAGGGAAGTTTTAATCATGTGGCTGACATGGTTAGTTTTCTTCCTGCTTCATTCTTAAATATTATCAATGTTTGTTTTATTTATTATGAGGAATATAAACCTATCAATGCTACAGATTCATTTTTGGTCCCATTTGGAACATATTTGTTGATTTGAAAGATTTTCTTACAGTCTTAAAGACAACATCACAAGGATAAATCCCCTTGTAGTTTTAAAGAGGTGGTACTCCTCTATTTTTAAATAACATTAAAGAACATAAAAAAAAATCCTGAGATAGGACCATAATTATTCCTAAAATCAATATTCACATGCAAAGAGTACCTGAGAAAGGACCATGTATCTTACATAAAGGAAATATCCACACTATAATACAAAATTGAAAACTAAAATAGTATACAATATCATAAGACAACATTTCCATCATAACATTCATCAAAGTAAGACACAATATTCAATAGAATAAAGGAAAATATGGAGCGCATATGGAAAATAACTTTAAATTATTATTCCATTAAATGAAAAAAAAAAGTTTTTTATAGACACATTTGAAATCTCATGCATAGAAATTTAATTTTTTGAGAGATCAATAATGTTATGTGCTGAATAGATCTTTGGTAACCTCAAAAAATAATCGGTGTATTTATAAAAATAAAGAATAATGTGTGATATTTAATAAAAGTAAATTATGTTTTTCCTTCAAAGAGGGCTGGGATGGGGCTACCATGGACCATAAAATGAAGACAAAAGAAGGAAGTCATGGGTTAGCCTTTGGTTTCACATGTTTTTGGAAGAAAAAAGGAAAAATGATTATTGACTGAGGAAGAAAAAGTGGTGAAGGAAATAACAAGGTGACAAGTCGACTTACTGTGATGGAAATTTTGAACCATCATTTACTTGTTGTGGTGTATTTTGTAGGTTGATGCTATGTTGGAGGTGGAATAAGTGATGTAATGTAACAACCCTATGTTATTTCACAACCCATTGATAATAGTAAGATCTCCCTCTCTCTCTCTCTCTCTCTCTCTCTCTCTCTCTCTCTCTCTCTATATATATATATATATATATATATATATATATATATATATATATAATACTTTACAAAAACATCATTAGAGCAAGTTAAACATCATATCAACATACTTCAGTCATACACATTCTAATTTATTCATCTCAGTGCACAACTAGATTTAGATGAAACATCAATGTATTAACAATCTTCCATATCCCATAATTATTACATACAACAAGAGTAAAACATCACGATTATTCAAGATCAACCACATCCAGTTTCATCAAACAACATCACTTCTTCTAACAAAATAAATCGTCGCACAAGGCAATAAAGAATATCTGCCCATCGAATCTACCTACAAGGTTAGTACCTCCGAGACACATAATCAATGCTCAAGTCCATGATTCATCCGATTTATTTTGGCCACTTAAGGTCTCAGGACTGGCGATTGTTTTGAGGAACAAGGAAGTATATAACTCCCATATTTTTAGTCCAATCCAAACATCAATTATATTTACCAACATACTTAGCTATATTTTCTTCAACACAAAAAAATCTAGTCACATGATCACCATTTCAAATCGTCCAATGTGTATTATTACAATAATTCATCATCTTATTGAATTTAAGGATTAAAATGATCCCATTAATATCTGGACAAAAAATTGTAGTAAAAACAAGAGACCATTAATGAGCAATCTATGAATATGACAATTTTGACCTTATTAGGTCTACTGGAATGAGGGAGACGACCCTACAGGGTACAACAAAGTAGATAGATGTCTGATCCACCTAAAAATTTAAAGGAGGAAAGGAGGAGGAGATAAAAATCTCTTCAACGCATAGAAGAGATCACAAGCTTATTTTGTACATTGTAAACTAATTGTTAGAGTGATGAATAAAATTCTACAATGAGTGAAGGTCTGTTCTCAGAACGAATTAATAATTTTTGTAAGGAACATGAAGTCTCTCTCTTTTGGGTGTCACAGTGCAACCCTTCCGGATCCAACTCCAGAAGTGCATAGACAAGCTCCTTGCAAGCCCAGGTTCAAAAGAATGACACTTGGTGTGCACAGAGACCTCTCTCAGGTTGGGAAGAGGTCTTAAAAATTGGAAGGGCGAAGCTCTGGAGGGCCAGAGAGATCTTACAAAGGTGAGGTGTAAGCGCACACTCAAAAATTATAATTCATATCTTAGGAGAAGATGCATATGTAGGGTTCAATAGAGAAAAGGAAGCGAGTGGAATCCCTTTGAAGGAGATAGCAAATGGGATCTGACCATGAGGGGTCGAAATCCCCATGATTGTTCAATCAGACAGGAGATGTGCACTTGATAAACCCTAAGACCTTTTGTTTTCTCTGCTTCGACGAAATTTCACTGTTTTCATTAAGTGAGCCTCGAAGCCCGAAGTCTAGGAGTGAATCTATAACATAGATTAGTGGGTGAACGCGATTCGTTAGATCCTCAAGGGGTTCGACGATTTGATAATTTTGAGTTGTAACTGACTAAGGTTAAGGAACCCAAAAGTTTCAAAGTCCTAGAGTGAAGGACAGTCATAGATATAGCGATATATCAAGGACCGTTAGATCTATGAACCTTCAATTTTGTAGGTTCGGTAATTCGACACTCCAACAAAATTGAGTCGAGATGTTTAAAAGTTAAGGAAATCTCAGAGTCCTGAAGTCCGAAGTAAATCCTTATTGTCGAATGATGTGTACATGTGTTCGAAGATTCCAAGTGTCTGGACTTCAACCAATCGAGAGGTGTGTGTGGAAGTTGATTTGGTGAGAAAAGTCTTGAACTCCTGTAGCTTGAAATTAATCCTGACCGTTGTCGATAGTTAATCATGGACTGTCAGATCCATGGGTTCAAACTTCGCTAGTTCAAAGGTATCGAGAGTTGTAGTGCAAAATCTTCTGAAGCACATAGCCCCAGAGTTCTACTAGCCGTAGATCGGAGAAAGGTATGGGAATTGTTGATCTCCGACTTATTCAGGATTCTGTATGTTGGTGAAACAAAGTCATTATTGCAAAAATGTGAGAAAATCCCAGAGTTTTGAACTCCAAAGTGGATGCAAGTCGATGATCAAATGAGGATTCGAGTCGTTAGATCTCTGATCCCTTCAAAGTTTTGGTAATCTGGGTGGAACAGTATCAAGTTATGGAAGAGGAGGAAATCCCTAGATCCCAGAGTTTCGAAGTGGATCCCCACCATAGACTCCCACGTAAGGAGAATCTTCATTAGCCATTAGACTAAAATCATAAAATTTACTAAGAAAGGTGAAAGATTAGGGTTATCCTACATTTGTCGGTCAACTCGGCTTACGACCGAATTCGGTCTATAATCACTTCAGGTGGAAAGGAGTGTTAAGGATGACAAACCTCTGGAGATCCGTAGTCCCGAAACTTTGAATAACACCCTTGTATAGAACTAGGTTCTAGCCCAAGGTCACATGCATGACTTTGTTAAAGAAAAGGGCTTACGCACTACAAGTTAGAAGTCAACTCCAAAGAATTTAACAAGCCTCCATTGGTCCCGAAAAATTTGGATTTAACTTCAATTTAACACAAGAATTCAACTGCAAGTAACTCAGTTTCAATCAATGAATTCAATTAGTGAAAATAAACATGATGTAGCTAATTTAGGATTTCAAATGAATATTATCAAGAGACTCATGATACAGTCATAACAACATCCCTATTTGACCACTGAACAAGGCATTGTTAATTTCCTAACATAATCTCAATTAAAATCTCTTCTCACACATACTTCTCTTATGGATGAAAATACATACTTTAAACATAGAATATATACAATAAAATTCAAATTTTACAATGAGGGTCAGACCGCTCGATTAGAGTATGGAAAACATCTGAAATTACATAAAGGATTAATTATAAACATTCTAACTATTAAATTTTTGGAAACAAACGTAACACTTGGAATTTAGATCTTCCAATGATTCTATAGTGACTTAATCAATCTATTATATGAATACACTCGTAATATAAATGAATTCAAAATATAAAATACCAGAACCAATGAATGTTGCGTAATGAAGATGGCCTTCAAGTCTTGTGCTCCTTCCTTCCCTTTTCTTTCTAATCACAGAGACTTCACCGATACCTCCCAGCATGGATGATTTTAGGGGATAAATTTTGCTCATGGGCTAATTTTCCATGGTTTTTCCAAAAAAGAGATTCACTATTTTAAAAATCATTTGCCCAAATTCTATAGGATAAAATTATTTTACCTTAAAAATCGCCAAAATTTTATAAAAACTATATAAAATCCTTATAAATTTGAATATTTTTACAAAAATATTGCCAAACATTTATAGTTGGCATATGAAGGATTAGTAAGATTCACCAAGGTTTCTACATTTTAAAATAATTTTCCATCCTTAAAATCATCCCTGCCTCCTAGCCAATGCTAAGGGTACTCTTCTTCCTCCTTAGCCCCCGAGCCACAAACAGGCCAAGCACAAAAACCAGAACACAATAGCTTCCAAGATTTCCTCGCAAGGAAGATCTTCCACTCTTTTCACAAGACTGGAGTCCCAACTCTCACAAGTAAAACACAGTTAAACAAAAATTTGGCAGCATAACAGTGTTCCCAAAAAGTTCGATCCCCTTCCCTTCTACGTCTTTTTTTTATATAAATATTCCTCACGGACATCTTCCCCTCATGCATAATTCATTAATTTTTAATAATTTAGTTAAATGATTATTCACCCACTACATGTGTCACACTCTCCCTAGGTTGCACAAGTAATTTCTCTTTTATTTTTATTTAAAAACCATTTTTTTCTCACATTTCCCCATGTGTTCCTATTTTTCCTCTTAGTTGTCTCTTAGTTTCCCAATCCCTTAATTAATGGGTGTATCCTAACTAGATTTTGGTTAGAGTTGGATTATGAGACTTCTTCTAGTTAGACTAGGGTTGGTTGACTCAATATTTTATTCTATGCACAACCCATTCTCTCAAGTTGTTATTTATTTCTAAATAAAGATTCCTTTGTAATAAATTCATGCACACATGTGCATTTTATCAATTCTTTAGTTTTTTACTTACTATTTCCTAACATTTGATTTACTTAAAATATTCAACTTATGTCATAGTTCATTTAGTCCTTTATTTAATTTTAGAGTTAGAGTTAGACTTTTGTTAGGAATTAATGACTGGTAATCTATTTCTTATTAATTATTTTAATCCAACAAGGTCTAATTGTTCCAATGTTTTCTAGGATACCTATGTTTATTAACTTAGGTTTCAATTGCACGACATTCCCTTCAAGACACATCTTTGTGCTCCAAGGGTGCCACTCACGTTGGTAGGTTTTGGAAGTTTTTCCAACCCCTTCGAGTCAAAAATCCATTTGGTTGACCTTGTGGGAGACTAAGGGATTCTAAGGAATAAGTACTTCTCCTTATTGCATGCCCCTTAGAAATATTCGTGACCAACTGTCTTAGTCTACCCTCATGACATTGTGGACCACCCAAACTAAGTAATCATTAACCTACAGTTCTGGTCACGGTGGGAGTGCTAGTAGGCTGTGATAGGGATGTTGCCACACCTCTCCCTCAAGATATGGTTTCTGTGCAAGGCCCATTTACTCCTTATGTGATTCAAATTAGAAAGCATCGTCAAGCATGCATCCATTGAAAAAAACAGTCTCAAAAATCCATATACGTATATCATACTAAAATCCATCATACATCATATGTGCATAATAATAAAATACTCAAACAATACAATCCACTCCCTAACTCAATCTAGATTCCAAGGAATCTCTTTGGTGCCATCGACATCCATAACTTGTCATGTGTCCTCCACACTGAGGATGACTTGTCAAAAGCACCTATCAACATACATATACATCAATATAATCAATCAATTATAACACCTCAGCATCATCATATATAACCCATAATATGAATGAAATCATAATGTTCCATACCTGGATCACTTGCAAGCAAGTTTCCTCAAAGAGCGAGTCAATAGTAGTCTGCTCAGTAGAGCGGGATGTTATAGTAACAACTTCTTGCTGATATGTGTCAGTTATCTTTTTTTTTTTATGTCTGGTGGAATCAACAACTAGTTGGGCATGTGCTCGCATTACACGTGGCCGTGTTATCCAACTGCTACCACTATAACCTCCAGGTTTTCCCACGATGCCCCTTACGCGACACACATTGTAAGTCGGGGGGAATTGAACTCGAAACCTCATGGAACTTCATTTTCACGGCACTTGCCAATTGATCTGCCCCCCCGGGGGCATATGTATCAGTGATCTTAACTAAGGCATTTGTTAACCATTGTTTAATGCACTCCCTCTTTATAGAAACCATTATTTCATGTTTTCTCTTAGTTTTGAATAACTGATTCTCTAGTTCTCTTAAATAAAGGATTAGTTTATGGAGCTTATCCTCATTCTATTCATTCTTATTGACATATCAAACTATCCATATTTCTATTTCATCTTTAGAGAACTCAATTGAATCACTAAATTCATTGGCCTAGACAACTTTTAATGCTTCTAATTGGCCTAGATAAAAGTATTGTATCCATTATTAAATGCGGGCCATCTAAATTTTTGGTCAAATAAAAAAATTTCAAGAATATGTCACTCCATTTTATGTTAATAGTATCACACTCATACAACAAATCTCTTAGACATTTGATTCTCTTTAGCCAACAAGAATTGATATGTTTCATGTGAAACTTAGAGGGAAGGTTATGATCTCTTCTATGTGTCTTGCACAAACTTGAAACCTTCGTTGTGAATTTTCCCACTACTTCCTTATAGAATCCTTCATCATATTCTAAATTTTTTTTGTAGATACCCCTTAAATTGCAAAACCCTTATTGAGAAAATAGTAGAGCTTTGTGATAGTTCCTGAATTCCAAGGATTAAGTTTGTTCTTTTCTCAATATTGCCTCCAATGTATTCCTTACAACCATTATTAAGCTAGATGAACCCTTTAATATGGAACTTGTCTCTAGGAAATCTTCAATATTGAACATTGTTTCTATTGCAGTGATACGATTGATAAATAAAGGTTTTGGAATCATATATTTTTCTAGTTCCTTTATTCTCTCTTTTAAAACAAAAAAATATTTTTCTATGTGAAAAATGGAATCCTTCAAGGATTCTCCAGTTATATCATGAAATATCATGATTTTCGAGGGTGGAACCCCATGAAAGTCAATTCTTTACTTCCACTCCTCTGCAACCGTTTTTATTTTTCATGTTTATCTTTTCGATTAACAATTTTTTAGAAATTTTGTGGTTGGCTGCGTGGTGTAACGTAATAGAATCCTCTTCAAATATTTATCTCTCTTGAGAATCCAATTATTCAACAATCACTCTAGTTTCAATCAATATATGCTCCACCTAGCTGAGATACTCTATCACATCATCCACGTCCATGGCTTTAGGACTTCCTTCAATTTTAGGTAAATCTTGTCCCTCATTTTGAATTTATCTTTTTCTTTTTGTCAAAGTGTGAACGTTATGAGGTTATTAATTTTTTTTCTTAATAGGGTGCTTGTCTCCCCCATCATCCGAGTTTCCAATGGATGACCTTCATTGTTCATGATACTTTTCTGGGATACATTTGGTGAATTACAGTTTTTATTTGTTGTCTCTCTACCCCTCTTCCTATAACACTCATTTATGCTAGCTGATTGTTCAATATCATTTAGGGTATCTTCAAAAAATGATTTAGGGATATTTTAGTTATCACTCCCTCCTTCAAATTGCTTGAACTTACTAAAATATGAATCCTCTTATTTAGGGATATTTTGTGGTTGGCTGCGTGGTGTAACGTAATAGAATCCTCTTCAAATATTTATCTCTACCCCTCTTCATTGTTCATGATACTTTTCTGGGATACATTTGGTGAATTACAGTTTTTATTTGTTGTCTCTCTACCCCTCTTCCTATAACACTCATTTATGCTAGCTGATTGTTCAATATCATTTAGGGTATCTTCAAAAAATGATTTAGGGATATTTTAGTTATCACTCCCTCCTTCAAATTGCTTGAACTTACTAAAATATGAAGCATACCCAACTAAATACATGTGTGAAAAAAATGAATATTTTGGAGCAAAACCTTTGATGGCTTGGGATTCCTTCAAACTAAGATGGTCCAGTTGAACTGCATATTCCTCTAAATGAGATATATGCTTGACAAATATCCATCCAATTCTCCATAGAAATGGGATAAATTGGTTTTTCCTTTTCTCATTGAAAAAGTGTTCCCAATACTTATATTGTCTACACACTTCAGTGACAAAAATTATACCAATCACATAGAATTGTAATAATAAAGGTTTCCCCTAGAATCCATACAATCTCATAAAACTAAATTCCTCCAAAGCTTCACAAACTCCTTTCTCAGCTAGAAAGCATCCAACTTCTAGTGATAGCCTTGACGTAGTAGGACCATGGATAAACTTTTTAATGTCAAACCGAAAACCATTTTGGATTTCATAAAAATTATATGGAGCCTTATTCCTCCATCACACTAGGTACTAGACAAAACATGGTTCTTTCTTAAAGTAAAAAATTCTCTCTCTAGGAAAATCCTCAAAAATGTGATAGTAAACTATAACAAAGACAAAATATGAATTCATGTGAAATTTTTTAGTTTTTCTCAAGCTCCCCAACTGAAACATAATCTTGTTTGAGATGATGCAATCCCATCAATCATGGAATTTTCATGAATATCACAGTGCAAAATACACACAATGTATTAATATTATAAGGGCTCCAAAAATGTTTATCATTAATGAATGTCATAAATAATGTAGAAGGACCGAGTTGTATTGTCATTGCAAAAACATATTTTCTCATATTTTCAAAATAATTAGGTGAAGTATGTATTCTTTTAAAACAACAAAAAGAAATTGGTGATTTTAATACTTTCTCAAGGTTGTTTTGGTAATTCACATATTATGCAATTTTTTTTTTTTTCCCTTTTGAGCTCTCCTTTGTGAACAAATATCCAAGAAGAACTTGAAACTAGTTTATAATAATCCAAGTTAATTTGAATAAAATGTTATTGATGTGTTGCAAAATCATTAGTAGCATGTAAAATCTCCCATTTTTCTATTTGTTGATAAAAAAAAATGCTTGACAATGTCATCAGGTCAACTAGATCCATAGAATAGTGTTGGGAGGTTTATCTCTTTAAAGAAGCTATCCTAAAAAATGCCCATTGTTTTGAATCAATCAAAAGAGGAAAATTTTATGATCTTTTTTTCTAGTTAATCAATTATATGTTCTTGAGCATACCCATGCATGATTATTTTAGATATCTACAAGATCATTATCATCATCATCAATAGAATCTAATAGTTATATGTTTTATAGTTCGCCAATGTGTTCTTGAAAGTTATGGTTGAATATTTATTCCCAATAATTATTGATAACAAAACCTTCATTCTTGTAGAGTGAAGTTGGTGCAGACCCCACCTGCTTTCTCCTCTTTTTCGGGGCTATGTGACCTCTCATTCTAGGATCGTTAAACACTTGATTCAGATGGACTCTTCGTCTCCTTGTTGGAACCCGACGAACTCTATCATAGCTCCTCTCTTTCCCCTAAGTGTAGGTCCTTTCTATCACGTTAATTCGGGCTGTGTCCTGGGGCTTCACCACACAAGGTGCTTTGTCTCTTTGCCCGACAACCACCTCTCACATCCCTGAACTCCAAATCACGATTTCTGATGGCGTGAGGATCAACGGTCCCCATCCCTCCTTCTGATAGATGACCACAATCATTTTGGAATCTAGCCTACAAGAGTTTTCACATCTCCTATATTTGTCTCTCTCGATTTATGAATCAGCAAAGCATTGATCTGATGCCACATGTCCTATCTCAATAAACAACCATGATTTATTCATTTTCGGCTCTTCGAGTGTTCTCTTCCTTCTCTTTCTTCTGAAGGGTTCTTCCTCCGAAGTTCGTGGATCTCTGCCACGTGCCCTTCCTAGCACCAACGGTTATGATCCACTCCGCTCTCCATGACTCGATGATGATCTTTGTTCACTCCTGGAAAAACTTCTGGAGCACTCACTCCCAGATCTGCTGATCTTCTGCCACCTGTCTCCTCTGATGATGGACGACTTCAATTTATTCGGGACTTCACAAGTCCTCGACCACCTTTTGCACACTTAGCACAATTTCCTCCTCGAGACTTAAGTTTTTCTTGAGCCTCTTCTGCACTCCTTGCAGAGTTCTATGAAAACTCTTCTACGACTTTGCTCGAATTGAAAACTTCCAAGGTTCTCAGTTCTTCTATGTCCTTCAGTGGAATTTCTCTTACCCTCCTAACAATTTAACACCCTTCCTCCTGAGCCTGTAAGATGAACTTACAATATCCTTGGTGCACTCCTTGCGCTAGACTAATTTTTTTGATGGCTTCTTCCTTAGCTTATATAAAAGTCTTAAGACATCTCCTTTCCTTTGTTGATGCACTCTTGCAAATCCTTCCTTCCTCAGAGTGTTCAACAACCCTGGGTTTTTCTTAAGGATTCCAACACTTCATAATGTGTTTTTCTTGTACGCTCTCACACTATCTCGATGCTCTCTTGGCAAAGGTTTATAGATCATTCAGTAACTCTGCGTTGTGGTTCCTCCTCCACAGTGTTTGTTTCCAAGGTACCCAACCACCTTGAAATTTCCTCTTGTGTCTATGAATTATCCTGGTATGCACTCCTGGAAGTCCCTCTTCTAACTCCATTGAGTTCAGATACACACTCTTTGCATCGGTTCACAGAATTTCCACACTCTGTCGTGCACTCTTTGCACTTATCCTAGAGAACTAGACTTAATCCAACACACTCACATATAGAAAACTATATCTCTATCCCTGCAGATGATTTCTAACATTCATCTACAATTTAAATGCATACAAATGACAGTCACCACAAAATGTCCATTACACAAAAATTGATAACAGGAAAAACTATCATTTTCTATTAATGGAAGAATGTTCATTACAATATGGGAGTCTGAGCTAAAAATGAGACTCGACTCTCGATGTTTATCTCCCTAATTCCTATTCATTTCTCTTCTTGTCTCATCCTTGTCTATTTATACTGGAAACAATACAAGATTTTATACAAGAGGGGTTCGATGAGCTTCCCTCCAAGCTAAGCTAGTGGTTTCAATAACCATTCAAAACTCCTGTCTAATGGGAAAATTACAATGATGGAAATCTACTCCAAATCGGATACAGATCCCTCCTACTGTCAACCACTTAATGGAGACCTTATCTCCAGATTTTGTGAAGGCACAACTTGCTCTTCCAAAATGTCATCATTAAATTCCTTGATCATGCTTAGATTCTCAAAGGAAAAATGAGAAGGCATCGCCTCCCCCTTCCTTGAATGCACACCACTCATGCTAATCAGCTGGTCGGTGATGAGGTGGAGTGATACTCCTGCATCATACTCCACATCTATGAAAAATAACGAGCTCCTGCTCATGAGATTTCTAGCTCTATTGAAATCCACTTGGATCCCAAACTTTCTTCTGGAGTTGTCTTTCTTCTCCTCTGCCTTGTTTTTGCTGCTCCTACATCTTCCCTGCTACTCTCTTAGGAAATTTTATGTACATCTTCCCCTTGATGATCGCTTCTTCCATTGAATTCAACATCATCCTCCTTATCTCCTCTATGGTTTCTTCTAGCTTCTTCATCGACTAGTTCGGCTTGTGCAGTCTGTTTGGATGCAACTCTTCATATCTCTCTATGGGTGTATCATCTTGACCTCCCATGTTGTTTTCATCTTCAATGACACTAACCGACCACTTTTCTATAGACTCCAATTCTCCAATCTCACCACTAAACTATTGTTCAACTACCTCCTCTGAGAGATTGAACCCTGTCAGTTCTCGGTTGGTTCTATTCTAGCTTCCTCCAGCTGCAATTCATGCTAGTGTGTCTCATCTGGCATGGCTATTTTGTGGCAGGCACCTTCTGGCTTCAGACTGTCAAACCAATCCTCCAGTTCCTTCAACTCCATTTCCCACTGAGTAATTAACTTAGCTGGGCACTCCCCTTCTGTTGGAACAGACTTCAGTATCTGTTCCTCCTTCTTCATAGCAGTCTCAACTTGTTGTCCTCAGTTACTTGGAAGGAATATCTTGAATCCTCCAATGATCATAATGCCTCTTTGATCCTTATCCTCTATGGTGGAAGTATTTAACTTCTCATATTCTTCATTCACGCGGCTGGAAGTTCCACATGCATCCTCATATGGATACCTTTATTCCGCCTCATCTCCATCTGTCAACACCCCTTGCTGACATGAACTCTTAGTTGAGCTAATCTCTTCTCCCTTTCCCACTTGGAAATTTGGGATGTCTCCTCTTCCCTTATGGAAGTTTATGAGATCAACTGATCCATTATTATTTCCCACCTAGAAACCTACAAGACCTCAATTAGATCTCCTTCCCTCGTCACTAAGTTTTTCAGCATGCCTCAGCCACCTCCTCAAAATTTGTTGTTGATTTCGGGCCAACGACTTTCGAACACGCCACTTAGCTTTCCTTCTCAAAGGCCATTCGTATCTCCAATGCACATTTTCCTCCTGATGCATCTTGAATGCTAATGTCTCTATTTTGGCTAGGATTTCTATGATCTCCTTGTCCATCTTAACTTTTATTTTCTGCGGGTAGACTCCCCTTTGACCATGTTTATGACCTTCAACGACCATCGTGCTTCACCTGCAGTCCATCTGGTTGTTTACCATCTGTTGCACACCATGCAACAGTATCAACAGAGTATCGTACTATGTCTCCCTTCAAATTTGACTACAATCTATAGAAAATCAGGCTCTGATACCACCTGGTGTAGACCCCACCCCCTTTCTCTTCTCCTTTGGAGCTGCGCGACCTCCTGGTCTAGGATCGTTCAACACCTGAGTCATATTGACTCTTCAACTCCTTGTTGGAACCTGAAAAAATCTATAATAGGTCCTGATCTAGGTGGATATCAGGGGCCACCCGCCTTTTCCAAATGGCTCAAAACAGTTTTCTGGCCATTTTGGCAATTTACTATTTTTAGCAGGTTTTCACTTCCGGGGCCATTTTGAGGGCCTAAATGAAGTTTTTTTGAGATCGAGTTTCTCAATGATAGACAAAGGCATTATTGAGGCCCCAAAATGAATCTCCTCGACGATACCTTTCCAACGAGCTATCACACGCCTAAAACGAAGATTGTATGAAAAAGTTACGACCTCGGGAAGTTGATGCACCAACTTACCCAAACGGGGCCCACATGACTTTTGGCGCTTCATCTCCTAGGGTTAGGTTTTTGGATGTCTAGGACTTTTGGCATTCCCGATTATTGTAAAAAGGCCTCCAGAGCCTCATTGTAATCATCTTCTTGCGAATGCGAGTAGCCGTCACATCTCTTCTCAGAGATAAGCTGCCACCATTCTAGCGAGTCTTTCACTCTGTATTTTTATAGTCTCTGTATATTTCTTTCATTAATAGAAATCGTATATTACTGTATCTCTGTGTTTATGGTTGCATCTTTGATATATTTTAGTTATATTACTGGATATACGCAATATCTCTGTGCATTTCTTTATTATATCTCTGCTCTCATTTCGTGCCGAAAATAATCCGGATCAGTGGTATCAGAGCAGGATGCTCTTGATCGTTTTTCAGTGCATGTCCCCGAAGAGGTCCGAGTATAGCAAGTTGGGTCTCGAGCTTGTCTCTCTCGAGGACAATCGCTCTCGCACACCCAAGAAACCCTCAATGGCGGAAGAAAAGAAAAACGATGGAGCAGACGATCCTATCAGTCTGTTGCTGGAGCAAGCTCTCACGCGACAGAGGGACGAAATGATGGAGAATTTTTCC
>JASDQU010439898.1:23953-46673 GCA_032191745.1 Picea mariana | reverse complement strand
TTAAAAATGTCCAAACCTTCCAGCCACAGGTTCGTGAGAGATTTCCACAAACTAAGCAGCGTGACTTCTCCAGCAAGACAAGCAGCTCACCAAGATGCAGATTCAACAAATGCTTTTCCCTCTCCCCCAGGAACTCAACGCAATGGAGACCATTGATTCCTAAGGAGGGAGGATTGATCCAGGTGGATATCGGGGGCCACCCACCTTTTCCAAATGGCTCAAAACAGGTTTCTGGCCATTTTGGCAATTTACTATTTTTAGCAGGTTTTCACTTACGGGGCCATTTTGAGGGCCTAAATGAAGTTTTTTCGAGACCGAGTTTCTTAATGATAGCCGAAGGCATGATTGAGGCCCCAAAATGAATCTCCTCGACGATACCTTTCCAACGAGCTATCACACGCCTAAAACGGAGATTGTATGCAAAAGTTACGACCTCGGGAAGTTGATGCACCAACTTACCCAAACGGGGCCCACATGACTTTTGGCGCTTCATCTCCTAGGGTTAGATTTTTGGATGTCTAGGACTTTTGGCATTCCCGATTATTGTAAAAAGGCCTCCAGAGCCTCATTGTAATCATCTTCTTGAGAATGCGAGTAGCCGTCACATCTCTTCTCAGAGATAAGCTGCCACCATTCTAGCGAGTCTTTCACTCTTTATTTTTATAGTCTCTGTACATTTCTTTCATTAATAGAAATCGTATATTACTGTATCTCTGTGTTTATGGTTGCATCTCTGATATATTTTAGTTATATTACTGGATATACGCAATATCTCTGTGCATTTCTTTATTATATCTCCGCTCTCATTTCGTGCCGAAAATAATCCGGATCAGGTCCTCTCTTTCCCCTGAGTGTAGTCCCTTTCTATTGCGTGACCTCAGGTTATGTCTTAGAGCTTCACCCCACAAGGCACTTTGGGCTTCAGGCTTTGGCTCTTTCCCCAACAGTCATGTCTCAGATTCCCGAAATCTGAATCATGAATTTCGATGAAACAAGGATAAACGGTCCTCATCCCTCCTTCTGATTGACAACCATGATTGTTTCAAACTATGACCATCGGTAGTTTTCACATCTCCTATCTCAGTCTCTCCCAATTTGTGAATTAGTGAAGCGTTGATCTGACGCCATGTTTACTATCTCAATGAATGACCAGGATTTCTTTGTTCCTAGCTCTTCGGGTGTTCTCCTCCTTGTCTTTCCTCCTAAGGGTTCTTCCTCTGAAGTCTGTGGATCTCTGCCACATTCCCTTCCCAACACCAATGGCTAGGATCAACTCCACTCTCCACGACTCCACGAAGATATTTTTTCTCTCTTGGAAAACCTTCCAGAGCACTCGCTCTGGGATCTCCTAATCTTCTGCCACTTGTCTCCTCCGACGATGGATGACTTCACAGTATTTGAGACTTTGCAAGTCCTTGAACACCTTTTTCACACTTAGAACATTTTCCTCCTCGAGACTTAAGTTGTTCTCGAGCCTGTCAATTTAAATCCCTTACCCATGAGCTTGTCTTACCCTCCTAGCAATTTAACTCCCTTCCTCATGAGCTTGTAAGATGAACTTACAGTATCCTTGGCACACTCCTTGCACTCTACTAAGTTTTTCAACGGCTTCTTCCTTATCTTATCTGGAAGTATTAAGGAATCTCCTTTCCTTTGTCGATGCACTCTTGCAAAGCCTTCCTTCCTCAGAGTGTTCAACAACCCTGGTGTTCTCTTAAGAATTCCAAAACTTCAGAATGTGTTGTTCTTGTATGCTATCACACTAGCTCGATGCCCTCCTGGCATCATTTTACAGAGCATTCGGTAACTCTACGTTGTGGTTCCTCCTCCACGGTCTTTATTTCCAAGGTACCCAACCACCTTGAAATTTCCTCTAGAGTCTATGAATTATCCTGGTATGCCCTCCTGGCAGTCTCTCTTCTGACTCTAATGAGTTCAGATACACACTCTTTGCGTCAACTCACAGAGTTTGCACACTTTGTCGTGCACTCCTTGCACTTAGCCTAGAGAACCAGACTTAATCCAACACACTCATAGATAGAAAATTGTATCTCTATCCCTGTAGACAATTTATAAAATTCATCTACAATCCAAATGCATACAAATGACATCCACCACAAAATATCCATTACGCAGAAATTGATAACGGGAAAAACTGTCATTTTCTATTAATGGCAGAATGTTCATTACAATATGGGAGTCTGAGCTACAACTGAGTCTCGACTCTCTATGTTTCTCTCCCTATCTCCTATGCATTTCTCCTCTTGGCTCCTCCTTGTATATTTCTATTGGAAACAATACAAGAGTTTATACAAGAGGGGCTCGATGAGATTCCCTCCAATCTAAGATAGTGGTGTGAAATCACCATTCAAAATACCTGTATAATGGGAAAATTACAATGATGGAAATTTGCTCCAAATCAGATGCAGATCCCTCCTACCATCAACCACTTAATGATGACCTTATCTCCAACTTTTGCGAAGGAACAACTTGACTCTTCCAACCTGTCAGCATTAAATTCCTTGATCACACTTAGATTCTCAAAGGAAAAATGAGAGGGCAGTGCCTCTCCCTTCCTTGAATGTGCACTACTCATGTTAATCAGTTGGCACATGCTAATGTGGAGAGATTCTCCTGCATTAGAAGTGTTTCACAAGTGATTACATTTTTTGGTCAAACATTTCTAGACAAATAAGAATTTTTATATTCCAATTTTATGTATATCATTACTGCAATTGTCATTGAGAAAACTAAACTTCTCTAGGCAATGCAACTTGAACTTGATCCATATCCACAGGAACATTTATGATTGTTCCTATAATTCCAATTTGAGGATTTTTGTACCCAAGTTGCCTTATTTGTCCAAAGTACATCCTTGGTTACACAAATATTTCATCTCAATTTTCAAGGTATTAATAGATGATGACTCTTTGTTTCTTTGGATTTGTGAATAGCATGCAAAAAAAGACAATTTTGTTGGACAATTGGTTTAGATTGATGGAAAGTTGGTTTGATAGTCGGTTGTCATTGATGCCAACCCTTGGAGTATGATATTGTAGATTGATGTCAACTCTTAGAGATTGATTTCTAACCTTGGAGTATAATATTTTAGTTTGATTTCAACCCTTGAGTATGCCTGGTAACACATTCCCATATCCTCGGAGGTATGGTTAAGAAACCTAAGTTTTTTTTAGGAATAATATAATGAAGATTAGCGAATTTGCAGATGAGACTATTTTGGATGGATAGAAAATGTCGTTTCGTTTCCTTTGATATAAGGTATGCCACATAACGCCTAACGATTAGGGAGTTATTGCTTTGTGAAGTTGGAGAACCCTTTTGAGTTATCTAGAATTTGCTAGAAGCTCAAATAAGTCAACTATTCTAGAAGCTCCAAGAAAACATTTACTAGTCAAATCAATTGTAACTAGGAGTTAGTCATGGATAAATTTGTTGCAATAAGAAATTAATTAAATAATAAATAGGTTACAACAAGAATTTAGTTGAGGGTAAATAAATTATGATTTTACTAATTAAATAAATTGGGTTAGCCCTAGAAAATGGAGAAAGGGGTAAAACATTTACAAGGAAACTTCTAGAGGAAGGAACTTGGAAAGTATAAGTAGGAGAGAAAGGGACACATATTATCATCTATCAAACTTAGTTGAATATATATTTTTGGAAGGTTATTTGTAGGTATAATCAACAAATATGAGGTTGCATGAAGTTGAGGAAGCAAAGAAAGTTTGACGGAAAAATTACAGAGCTACAGAGGGAAAATGTTTCTAAAAAAACCTAATTACTGAGGTCCTCATGTGTCAGCCTATAGGTGTCAAGTGAGGCATCCTCGCAGGTCAACTAGTGTGCAACAAGCAAGGCACTGGTAAGTTTGGGAAAAAGTTTGGTAACATGCAACAAAAGTTGTGATAGGTATAGATAACTGAGGCTTGATGTTCTGGGTTAGTGACACAACTATAGGTATGATTGTATGTGTGTTTTTAAGGGTGTATGATGATGATATATGGTTTATTTTTGGAGTGTATTCTCGAGGCATATCTTGGATGCATGGTACAAACCCTAGTGTATGGATTGAGGTATTTTTGTTAGGGTATTGTTGATCATGTTAGTAATTTCTCAGTAGTGTTATGGCTCCTTGTTATAAGCACATATTTGGATATATCTTTGAGGCATGTGCTTGTATATGGATGAGGTATCGTCTTGTGAGTTTGGAAATCTTCCTAGAGGCACTATTGGTTTTTAGTACTTGTTGTAGTGAGTAGTTTTTGAGGCAGATCTATTGTAGTACATGGATGGTACATGTGTGATTTCCATTGACATATATCGTGGCACATTGTGATAGCCTTTTTTTAGTGGAATATGATTAATACGCACTCGAGGATACATAACAATGAGGTTTTGCCAGATGGTTTGGTGTGAGGGTTTATGGTATTTGGATCATGGATAGTATGATGTATTGCTAAAGTATTTTTCATGGTATATGTCTTTGGTATATGGTTGAGTTACATGTTGGAACATATAGTTGAGGAGTTGGAAAATACATGAGGTGTATGGTATGGTGATGTTGGTACATATTGATGAGTCATAGCTTGATATATAGTTGATGCATTATTAGTACATACTTAGTACATGGTTGGAGGCACTTTTTAGTAGTATTGTTGACACATGGTTTATGAATGATGTGGCATCTATGACTTGGTATAGTTTTAGAAGAATATGTTGATTGTGGTACATCTTGTTGATGTTTGTGAGTAGTATTTGTTGATGCACATTATGGTGCATATAGTTGATATTTATCTTGGTGATTAATATTGGTGAGTAGATATGATTTTGTTGATGAGATTGATGAGACAGGTTGTTGTGAAAATTTATAGGTATAAGTTTGGTGCATGGTTGATTAACTTGTTGATGGTACAAGTTGTTGGTACAAGTTGCTAGTACAGGTTGCTAGTACAAGTTGTTACAGGTTGTTGCTACAGTTTGATAGTGACAATGGCAGTGGTTGATTCAGTGATAGTGATAGGTTGTCTACATTTGACATTTTTTTTTTCACTGCAGTAGGTCAGGGCAAGGAAGGGGTGTTGTAGCATCCTTCTAGTTGGTTCTGAAGAACTAGGGAGTTGGAGCTTCCTTCAGGTTGGAGCTTGATAAATAGGTGGTTGTATCCAGAAAACCCAGGGGGTTGTAGCCTCTTTCTGGTTGGAGCTAGAGAATTAGAGAGTTGGAGCTTCCTTCATGTTGGAGTTTAAAAAACTAGGGGGTTGGAGCCTCCTTCCAGTTGGATCTAGAGAATTGGAATTTGGTTCTTCCTTGAATGTAAGTATTTGAAATATAAGAAAAAAATTCCATGGTTTTCTCCCTCATTGGGTTTCCATGTAAATATTGGTGTATTGTGTATTGTGTGGATGCCTTTATTATTGTTTATTATGCATTGATGGATGTTAATGTTTATGATACAATAATATATTGATGATGAATTCATGAACATGGTTGAATAAGTTAAATGAATATAAATTGTTGTTAAAAGGGGTATGAATTTCTCATTGTTGATTCACTCGCCCTCTCAATAATCCAACAATTGGTATCAGAGAAGGTCCTTCAACAAAAAAACTTAACCACTGGAAGGAATATTATGGAGAGCAACAATTTTTATAGAAATGGAATACAACAATTCGATGGTCAGAATGGTATGAAGTATGATATGTGTAGAAAAGTAATGAAAACATCTTTACAAGAACATGGGTATGATGTTTGGCACTCAGTTGTTACATGATACAATGATACAAAGAAACCAAAAACTACATCCAAGAAGGAATTGAAAAGGAACAACAAAATAACATTGGATAAGCTACATATTATGTATTTTCCCCCCATCACAGACTCATGGAATTCCAAATAAGATATAGGTATAGAAAAAGAATAAATGTTTTCATCATGTCAAACGAACTTAGAAGAAGAAGAGAGTTAAGTGGATATCGAGGAAAAATTTAACTATTCTTTCACTCAATTAAGCAAAGCAAATAAGGAAAACCAGTTCCTCAAGGAAGAATTGATTAAGCTAAATAAAAGTCCTAAAATATCATAATAAGAAGACCAGATTATTACAGGTCTACAATATTAGTTGAAATAATCCAAAGAAATTGAAGAAATGTTTAAGAGTTAGAAGCAATGTTTGCAAGCCAAAATAACAACACAAAAGGAAGAAACAAAAAAGAGAGAGACGATATTGGTAGATCACGAGGATTTAAATGATATTGAAGTAGAATTTAGTCAAAAAGAAAGAAAAGTTGAAGAGGATATAATCACCTTGAATATCCAACTTGAAGAAGCAAATAAAACTAAAGAATTCATGAATTCTCAGATAATAAAGAAATAAGAAGAGGTTGAGAATCTTGAAGAAGAATTTTTCACATTAAGAGTCAAAGTTATCAAACTCAGTAAGAACATTGAAGTGATAGAAACATCCACATTAGCAGTAGAGAATGAAGAGAAGCATTCTAGGTTGCCAAAAAAGAAGAATGAAGAAAAGAGAACGAGCTATGCATAAGTACTCAAACGAAGGAATCATGGTCAACTAGAATCTAATAAAATTGATAAAGATACATATTCAAGAAGACCCTCCACATTCAATCCACAATGACAAATCAATCATGATCAACCAAGGCATGAATTCAAAAGGACTAAACCATTCACTCCTAGGTATGAAAATTTTGTTTATGGTCATTGTTTTTATTTTACTAACTTTGGAGAAGAGGTTGAAGATTATAGGTATTATGGAATAAATGTTCAAGAAAAAAATGCTTATGTGGCCCCATGTAGCACTGAATATTACAAATGTCATTACTATGGCCACATAACGCGTGATTGTAGAAGAATGATTGATACTTCCACAAAATAGAACATTGATATCAGATATAAAAAAGTATAGAAATGAAAACATAAAGAATAGGTGAACAAAGACGAGGTCCCAGAGTTCAAAAGATTGGTAATAATATGAGATGAAGACAACTATACAAAGAAAAATAATATGTTAGATACATAAAGGTTTGGAAAAGAAATGAAAGAAAATAAGAGTAGGTAAATAAGGAACATGTTGAAGAGATTGTAATTTCATGAATTATAGAGCGAGATCAATCCACATGAAGAAAGGGAAAAGTAAAAGTTTAGAGGGATGATGAATCTACAAATGAAGAGAAAGATGAATTTGCATTGGAGGGGGTATTGTTTTGAGCCATTTGTCTTGGAGAATCACAGGTAATATGAATATCAAATATGGGGAGTCTATGCAGTAGCTGAGACAGATCAAAGAACCATCTTTCGAGAATCTTACACAGTTAAAGTAGACAAACTTAGAGCAAACAATTAACAGAGGTAGAGTATGCCACATTGATTAGTTGAAAAATTACACAGGAAAAAGTGTATGATTATATTTAGATAGATATATCTTCAGCACATCTTGTTCCAGATATGCAGAGTTTGGTTTACATATTGAGAAGACTATGGACATAATTGACATTTGATGATCAATGGAAGAAATGAAGACTTCATGATAGTATAGTGACAGATGGGTCAACATTGTGGATAGTTGAGTAGCAAAGTCTTGGACAGTATGGACATAGATTCATTAATAGGTTTGGATAAACATACGATCGTGGACAAGAGAATGGATTCATAGATTGGTTCAGAGAGTGGTTTAGAGATTGATGCAAATATTGGTTAAAAGAGAATGTTTGATGATTATGATAAAGGAATATTTGAATTCTTAATCTTGAATAATTTTTATATATGTCAGTTGATTACATGAGGAAGCACCAATGGAAAATAACTATGAAAATAAGTAGGTACATGAAGACCTATATTGATCTACACAACAACATGTAGGGAAGTAATCAGAGAGAAATATTTAGAAAGGAATACTAATAGCATACAAACAAGGAGACACACCCACAGGGGGAGATATTCTTTTAACTAGGATTGGTTAGAGAAGGTACAATGTCATATCGATAGGGGGAGTTAATCCTTTGTGAATGGCAGAGAAAGAGAGTAATCAGATGCATGAAGATAGGGGGAGCAACCCCAAGGAGAGTTCAATAAGGGGTAGCATCCCCAAGGAGAGATACCCATTTCCATTGATGTCAAAGGGGGAGAGATAGAAACATTGATGAGGAGCTATGATCACATGGAAAATGAGCATGAGTCTTATCGTGACTAAGTATTTCCATCAATGTTGGTGTTTCCATCAATTACAAAGGGGGATATTGTTGGACARTTGGTTTGGATAGTTGGTTTTCATCGATGTCAACCATTGGAGTATGATATTGTAGATTGATTTCAACCCTTGAGTATGTCTAGTAGCACATTCTGGTAGCCCCAGAGGTGTGGTTAAATAGCCTAGTTTTTTTCTGAGGAATAATGTAATGAAGATCAATGAATTTGTAGGTAAGACTATTTTGGATGGATAGTACATGTTGTGTCGCTTCCGGTGATATTTGGTATGTCACATAACTCCTCACGGTTAGGGATTTATGGCTTTGTGAAGTTGGAGAATCATTTTGAGTTATCTAGAATACTGTAGAAGGTCATAGACGTCAATTATTCTAGAAGCTCCTAGAAGACATTTACTAGTCACATTGGTTCTAACCATGAGTTACTCATGGGTAAATTTGTTGCAATAAGAAATTAATTAAATAATAAAGTGTTTACAATAAGAACTTAGTTGAGGGAAAAAAAGTTATGATTTGAATAATTAAAGAAAGTGGGTTAGCCCTAGAAGATGGAGAAAGTTGTAAAATAGTTACAAGGAAACTTTTAGAGGAAGTCACCTGGAAAGTATAAGTAGGAGAGAAAGGGACTCTTATTAGCATCTATTGAAATTAGTTGAAGATCTATTTTGTCAAAGGTTATTTGTAGGTATAATTGAGAAATCTAAGGTTGCACGCAGTTGAGGAAGCAATAAAAGTTTAACGGAAATTTTTCAAAGTTGTAGAGGGAAATAGTTTATGAAAAAATGTAATTACTGAGGACCTTGTAGTTCAGTCTATAGGTGTAAAGTGAGGCATCCTCGAGGGTCAACTGGTGTGAAACAAGAGAGACACTGATAAGTTTTGGAAAAAGGTTGGTAACATGCAACATAAGCTAAGAAAGGTACGAATAACTGAAGTTTGATGTTCCAGGTCAGGCACAAAGATACATGTATGATTGTATGTGTGTTTTGAAGGGTGTATGATGATGGTATATGGTTTAGTTTTGGAGTATATGCTTGAGGCATAGATTGGATTCAGGGTACAAACCTTAGTGTATGGATTGAAGTATTTTGTTAGGGTATTCTTGATCATGTTAGTACTCTCACAGTAATGTTACGTTCCTTTTTATAAGCACATATTTGGATATATATTTTAGTAATATGCTTGTATATGGATGAGCTATGGTCTTGTGAGTTTGGGCATCTTCCTAGAGGCACTATTGGCTGTTAGTACTTATTGTAGTTAATGGTTTTTGAGGCAGATCTATTGTAGTACATGGTTGGTATACATGTGAGTTCCATTAACATATATTGTGGCACATTGTGAGAGTATTTTGTTAGTGTCATATGATTAATACACACTCGAGGCTATAGAAAAGTGAGGTTTTGGCACATGGTTTATGTGATGGTTTATGGTATTTGGATCATGGATAGTACGATGTATTTCTCAACAAATTTTCTTGGTATATGTATTTGATATATGGTTGAGTTACATGTTGGAACATAGATGATGTTAGTGCTAGAAGTTGCCCCTAGACTACCATAGGGTCAAGCCTAGCACATCTTCGATTATTGCAATGATTTTATGAATAAATGTATATTGGATTTGAAAACAAAAAGGTTGGAGGTTGGAGCAGTAAATGAAGAAAGATAATACCAATTCTTAATTGTAAATAAGTTCCGATCACACTCACTTAGTCAATGGTATCCAATTTAACAAAGCAGATAAAACCATAAGAATAAATAAGTATGCTAGGAATATTCCTGATCCTAAATTTCATTTAGAAACAAAGAATGAGGAACTTAAAAACAAGTCTTGGAATGAGAAAGAAATCAGTGAATTCTTCACTGCCTTATCAACATACAAGATAATTTCAATGCATTGCAAAACTAACATGGTTTACAAGTAAGAAAAGGAAGAAATAGATTAGAGGATAAATTCTTCTTATCAAAAAGGTTGTAGCATTGAGTGCAAAATAAAAAAAAAGGATTATGTTTTACAATCATGAAAAGAGTTTCAGTCCTGCATCCCTGGTCTCTATTCAACCCTCTCGGGTCCTCCCTTCCATTTCTATTAAAACCTCATTCAATTTATAATATCCTATATATTACATATCTTTAGGAATGTAATCCTATCCAAAAATGAAAAACAATCCAAATCATAAAGAAGATGAAATCAAATTTGGATTTCTCCAATTGACTGCTAACTTTATGCCCAGAAATCTGGATTTAATTGATTTACTGCTGAAAATATGGAAATGATATATCTTATTGCCAGCTGCCCTGCCACCTGTTGAACGTTAATCCAATGCCTGAAAATATGGAAAAAAGTTCTCCTTGATTGTTGATTCACTGCTCGGGAATCTGGGACTAAGTTTGAAAATTGATCCTCTTCAAATCTTAGGTAATTATTCTCAGGGGTAAAAGCGTGATACAAATACAACAATAGTAGAAAATATCACAATTTTTTTGGATGTCTCTGCATCAATCAAGGATGGAAGGCTTTATGAGACAAAACTGGGTAATCAGGCGATACCTCCACACATAATTCTATGCTTTGAAAGGTAAATTTTAGAACTAGTTGTCCACATTTCAACATATTGAAGAAGACCATCCAATATATCTTCTTTCATTTCTTGCATTTATAGAGAGAGAAATTATGTATCATTAAATAGAACCACAGATAAATAATAATCTCTAGAGGTTCTAAGTCGAGTCTTAATGAATCGATCGATAGACTCATACACACAGCCCAACCTACAATCGTGTCGAGGAATAAATTTGGCCATGGTTGGATGTATATCAGCATAAGACATTGAACTCGACTTGTCAATAACATAAACTACGTGATGCGGTACATTCTTTAAATGGTCACAGACAAAAAATGTGGCCATCTGCAGTTATGTGGCTTACAGAGGATGCCATTGAAGAAGTTCTTTGTATAGTAGCATGCCATAATTTATCTGTTCAATAAAACCTTGAGGAAGTACCATCGATCTTATTATGCTCCTCTGACCTGCAGAGATGATTACATAGAAAAAACTCTTTCCAATCTTCTTCAGTACAGGGATCTTCAAGCCGCATATGCATCCAATAAGTCTCGTGGGTAAGTTAATCTTTTGATACTTCCACATCCGGGCCATATTCTGTTGTTTCATGCTGAGAGCTATCGTAGACTTTTCTTGTGCAAGGCTTACCATCATTCGTAGGACAATGAATCAAATGAATGTGACCCCAACCTTGCGCTTTACAATGCATGTTACACATTTTTGCCACACTAGATTCCCCAGAAGTATACTTTCTATCTTGGATATCAAATTCTTCCCGGTCTGAAGAAAAATTGGCTTTCCTCATGTTCCCATGAACAGTATTATGTAAACCAGAATGATTAATAGGTCGTGGAAAAAAATAACCAAAAGATGACATCTAACTTTACAATGATGCACGACATCTGGATTTAGTGTGTGAAGATGCATACCATCATGGTTTCTTTCAAAGGGTGGAATGGCAATGCAAAAATCCTTTTGCCGACCATTTTGTTCAGATAAATGTATATGCTCAAAAGAACCTCTTATGCCATGAAATGTCCGTCGCACAAGTTCAGTGAAAATTTCACAAATGCCATCCGCTTCACATTTGCTTTGACAACCATGCTCATAACCACATAGATGTTCACCACTTGTCAATTCATGGAAGTGATCTTTGTAACCACATCTCCTAGGATGCCCCTGTATCTTTGGAACACCTTCATAACACATATTTACCTCGACACATGGCACTTGGATCATCGATAGGGTACCATTGAATAGCTGCGCCATTATTGACACTTGTATCTTCAATCACTTGGCAACCTCTACATTTTTTATTATTTGCTTGTGGGAAAAATCCCACATACATTGAGATGTTTAGATATGCAAACTTTAATCAATATGATACTTATAATGACATGCCAACGATATTACTGGACTATAGATCTTGGTGCTTGGATTTGATGACTTTAAATGTTAACTCCTGGTTCTATCCGACGCATTTACTGCTGGAAAAACACTTTTCGGTGCTACAGGAATAACACTTCTCGGTGCTACGGGAATAATCCCATTCACTTCTCGGTGCTACGGGAATAATCCCATTCCACTGTGAATTTTCCTCTGTACATCTATGCAACGCAACTTGCAAACTTTTGTCTCTGCAAACATTCACATCGTTTTGTGTTGTGCCTAGTCCATTGGGTTATGAAGTTAGTCAATATTATTCAAATATGGCCCAAGATTCTACAACTCCGCTCCTCATTTGAAGCCAAACTTCCCCTGCCAATAGAGCCTTATATGCATTGGGCATGGAGTCTTTGTTTCAAAACTAAAACAAAATTTTCTGCTGCAAACTAACAGACTAAAAAGAATCTCATACTTGATGGTGAGCTTATTGTTCTATCTATTCCTACTTATAACCGGTAAAAACTGGCTCATCATGTGACATCATGTTTCCAATGAAGCCATAATAATATCAAACCATTTACCAAAGCTCTTTCAACACAAATAGAAACTAGAGAAGAATTTTTTATGTGTAACATAATTTTAATTTGTAACACATACCTACAACCCTCATCTGATTTAATTCCAAAAATAGCAAGGTTGAAATCTTCTGAGAAACATAACTCCATATAAATGGCTACTGGATCATAGAAAGAAGTAGATTGATAACTGAAAATGGTTACCTCTTCCTGCTGCTCGATACTTCCATATACTGGTTCGAACTGTTCATGACTAATGTGCAGGCTATTTTCATAAATCTGTTGTTGCTTGGCTTCTATCACCATAAGGATAACAAGTTGCTGATAACCTTCATCAATACTGTTATGTGTATCAGCTTTATTAACAATATGGTGAGGAAATACTTGTTCTTTCTACTCATCATAAACATGAGCTTTTCCATTCAATTCTAAAACTATAGAGGTATCAAGAACAAGATCAAATGCATCTACAACTATGCAATCATATTTCCTATCATTAATTGAATCTTGACGATCTTCCTCAAAAAACATGATTCTCATCCTTACCATCAGAAGAAAACCTTGATTTATGATGAATATGCTTCTCAAATATATCACAACAATATTCAAAAAGACGTTCAGCTGAAAATTTTCCTCTATAAAATATATTGAAAGCATTATGAAAACTTACCAATGAGTTAATACTGGCGGATGGAAGAGATCTGCACCAGTCCAGGGCTGCTCCCTTCAATGAGTATCTAGAAATCTTGATCTGAACATCCTCGTGCACAATCTGACATTCATAAATAAACTCATGGAAATCTACCAGATGTTTAGCCAGTACCTCCCAATCTTCTCCTTTAAATGTAGGAAGGGAACCTTCCCATTCACCTATGTTAAGAATTGGGTTTGGAAAACCAACTACATCTGAAAAGTCACAAAAGGCCAACCTTTGAGCTAAAATGGCTTCCATACTTGGATCCCCAGTGGAGTCGCCTATTAATCCTTAGACAGTGGAGTCGCCATGGTGAAAGATCTGCAGTCAAGCACATGTCCTCTTCTTGTTCACCATCAAGAAGCAGATTTGATCATTGTCGTTCTCCCAGGGAAGATATCTTCGTTGCTTCATCCCCGACAACGACTCCAAAAGATGTTGGTGCCAGAATTTCCCCCTAGACTGCCATAGGGTCAAGCCTACCACATCTTCGATTATTGCAATGATTTTATGAATAAATGTATATTGGATTTGAAAAAAAAAAGGTTGGAGGTTGCAGCAGTAAATGAAGAAAGACAATACCAATTCCTGATTGTAAATAAGTTTTGATCACACTCACTTAGTCAATGGTATCCAATTTAACAAAGAAGATAAAACCATAAGAATAAAGAAGTATGAAAGTTCCCAATCTGTTCACTCACATAGGAAGATTCCTGATCCTAAATGTCATTCAGAAACAGAGAACGAGGTACTTAAAAACAAGTCTTGGAATGAGAAATAAATCAGTGAATTCTTCACTGCCTTATCAACATACAAGATAATTTCAATGCATTGCAAAGATAACATGGTTTACAAGTAAGAAAAGGAAGAAAGAGATTAGAGGAGGATGTCTTCTTATAAAAAAGGTTGTAGCATTGAGTGCAAAATGAAAAAAGGATTCTATTTTACAATCATGAAAAGAGTCTCAGTCCTGTGTCCCTAGTCTTTATTCAACCCTCTTGGGTCTTCCCTTCCATTTCTATTAAAACCTCATTCAATTTATAATCTCCTAGCTATTACATATCTTTAGGAATGTAATCCTATCCACAAATGAAAAACAATCCAAATAATAAAGAAGATGAAATCAAATCTAGATTTTCTCCAATTGATTGCTAACTTTATGCCCAGAAATATGGATTTAATTGATTTACTGCTGAAAATCTGGAAATGATATCTCTGATTGCCATTTTCCCTACCATCTATTGAACATTAATTCAATGCATGAAAATATGGAAAACAGTTCTCCTTGATTGTTGATTCACTGCTCGGGAATCTGGGACTGAGTTTGAAAATTGTTCCTCTTCAAAGCTTAGGTCATTATTCTCAGGGGTAAAAGTGTGATACTTCTACAACAATAGTAGAAAATATCACAATATTTTTGGATGTCTCTGCATCAATTAAGGATGGAAGGATTTATGAGATAAAACTGGATATTCAGGTGATACCTCCACACATAATTCTACGCTTTGAAAGGTAAATTTCAGAACTTGTTGTCCACATTGCAACATATTGAAGAAGACCATCCACTATATATTCTTTCATTTCTTTCATTTATAGAGCGAGAACTTCTGTATCATTAAATAGAACCACATATAACGAATCATCTCAAAAGGTTCTAAGCCGAGTCTTAATGAATCGATTGATAGACTCATACACACAGCCCAACCTACAATTGTGTCGAGGAATAAATTTGGCCATGGTTGGATGTATATCAGCATAAGACATTGAACCAGACTTGTCAATAACAAAAACTATGTGATGCGGTGCATTATTTAAATCGTCACAGACAAAAAACATGGCCATCTGCAGTTATGTGGCTTACAGAGGATGCCATTGAAGAAGTTATTTTTACAGTAGCATGCCATAATTTATTTGTGCAATAAGACCTTGAGGAAGTACCATCGATCTTATTATGCTCCTCTAACTTGCAGAGATGATTACATAGAGAAAACTCTTTCCGATCTTCTTTAGTACAAGGATCTTCAAACCGCATATGCGTCCAGTAAGTCTCGTGGGTAAGTTAATCTTTTGGCACATTCACATCCAGGCCATATTCTATTGTTTCATGATGAGAGCCATCGTAGACATTCCTTGTGAAAGGCTTACCATCATTCATAGGACAATGAATCAAATGAATGTGACCATGACCTTGTGCTTTACAATGCATGTTACACATTTCTGCCACACCAGATTCCCCAGAAGTATACTTTCTATCTTGGATATCAAATTCTTCCTGGTATGAAGAAAAAATGACTTTCCTCATGTTCCCATGAACAGTATTATGTAAACTAGAATGATTAATAGGCCGTGGACAAAAATGCCCACAATCTGACATCTAACCTTACAATGATGCATGACATCTGGATTTAGTGTGTGAAGATGCATACCGTCATGGTTTCTTTCAAAAGGTGGAATGTCAATGCAACAATCCTTTTTCCAACCATTTTGTTCAGATAAATGTATATACTCAAAGGAACCTCTTATGCCCTGAAATGTGCATGTATGTCACACAAGTTGAGTGAAAATTCACAAATGACATTTGCTTCACATTTTCTTTGACAACCATGCTCATAACCACAAAGATGTTCACCACTTGTCAATTCATGGAAGTGATATTTGTAACCGCATCTCCTAGGACACCTCTATATCTTTGGAACATGTTCATAACACATATTTACCTCGGAACATGGCACTTGGATCATCAATAGGGAACCATTGAATAGCTGTGCCATTATTGACACTTGTATCTTCAATCACTTGGCAGCCTCTACATTTTTTATTATTTGTTTGTGGGAAAAATGCCACATACATCGAGATGTTTAGATATGCAAACTTTAATCAAGCTGAGACTTATAATGACATGTCAATGAGATGACTGGACTATAGAGCTTGGCGCTTGGATTTGATGACTTTAAATGTTAACTCATGACTGTATCCAATGCATGTGCTACAGGAATAACACTTCTCGGTGCTATGGGAATAACCCCATTCCTGCAACAAGAAAAATTGAAAATTTAGTATCTGGATACTAAAATTGGCTCCTTTTGGGGATGGCCTACTCCCTACAAGTTGCCAAGAACAAGCAGACCACTGTGCCTTTTCCTCCTTGCATCTGTGCAACGCAACCTGCAAACTTTTGTCTCTGTAAAGATTCACATTCTTCTGTGTTGTGCCTATACCATCGGGTTATGGAGTTAGTCAATATTATTCAAATATGGCCCAAGATTATGCAACTTTGCTCCTCATTTGAATCCAAACTTCCCTTGCCAATAGTGCCTTATATGCATTGGGCATGGAGTTTTTATTTCAAAATTGAAACCAAATTTTCTGTTGCAAACTAACAAACTAAAAAGAATCTGATACTTTATGGCGAGCTTATTGTTCTATGTATTTCTACTTCTAACCGGTAAAAACTGGCTCATCACGTGACATCATGCTTCCAATGAATCCATGATAACATTAAACCATTTACCAAAGCTCTTTCAACGCAGATAGAAATCAGAGAAGAAGTTTTTATGTGTAACATAATTTTAATTTGTAACACATACCTACAACCCTCATCTAATTTAATTCCAAAAATAGCAAGGATGAAATCTTCTGAGAAACATAACTCCATATAAATGGCTACCAGATCATAAAAATAAGTAGATTGATAAATGAAATGGTTATCTCTTCCTGTTGCTCAATACTGCCATATATTGGTTCTAACTGTTCATGACTAATGTGCAGGCTGTTTTCATAAATATGTTGTTGCTCAACTTCTGTCACCATAAGGATAACACGCTACTGATAACCTTCATCAATATTGTTATGTGTATCATATTTATCAACAATATGCTAAGGAAATACGTGTTCTTTATACTCATCATAAACATGAGATTTTCCATTCAAATATAAAACTGCAGAGGTATCAAGAACAAGATCAAATGCATCTACAACTATGCAATCATCTTTCCTATCATTAATTGAATCTTGATGATCTTCCTCAATAACATAATTTTTGTCCTTACCATCAGAAGAAAACTTTTCTTTATGATGAATATGCTTCTCAAATATATCAAAACAATATTCAAAAATACTTTCAGCTAAAAAGTTTCCTCTATAAAATATATTGAAAGCATTATGAAAACTTGCCAATGAGTTAATACTGGCAGCTAGAGGAGATATGCAGTAGTCCAGGGCTTATCCCTTCAATGAGTATCTAAAAAGCTTGATATGAACATCCTTGCTCAAAATCTGACATTCACGAATAAACTCATGGAAATCTAGCATATGTTTACCCAGTACCTCTCAATCTTATCCTTTAAATGTAGGAAGGGAACCTTCCCATTGACCTATACTAAGAATTGGGTTTGGAAAACCAACTACTTCTGAAAAGTCTCAAAAGGCCAACCTTTGAGCCAAAATGGCTTCCATACTTGGATCCCAAGTGGATTTGCCTATTAATTCTTAGACAGTGGAGTCACCATGGTGAAATATCTGCAGTCAAGCACATGTCCTCTTCTTGTTCGCCATCAAGAAGTGGATTTGATCATTGTCATTCTCCCAGGGAAGATATCTTCGTTTCTTTTTCCCTGGCAACGACACCAAAATATGTTAGTGCTAGAAGTTGCCCCTAGACTACCATAGGGTCAAGCCTAGAACATATTCGATTATTGCAATGATTTTATGAATAAATGTATATTGCATTTGAAGAAAAAAAGGTTGGATATTGCATCAGTAAATGAAGAAAGATAATACCGATTCCTGATTGAAATAAGTTCCGATCACACTCAATTAGTCAATGCTATCCAATTTAACAAAGCAGATAAAACCATAATAATAAAAAAGTATGCAAGTCCCCAATCTGTTCACTCACATAGGAAGATTCCTGATCCTAAATGTCATTCAGAAACAGAGAACGAGGTACTAAAAACAAGTCTTGGAATGAGAAAGAAATCAGTGAATTCTTCACTGCCTTATCAACATACAAGATAATTTCAATGCATTGCAAATATAACATGGTTTACAAGTAAGAAAAGGAAGAAAGATATTAGAGGATAAAGTCTGCTTATCAAAAAGGCTGTAGCATTAAGTGCAAAATGAAAAAATGAATTTTTTTTACAATCATGAAAAGAGTCTCAGTCCTACGTCCCTGGTCTCTATTCAACCCTCTCGGGTTCTCCCTTCCATTTCTATTACAACCTCATTCAATTTATAATCTCCTAGCTATTACATATCTTTAGGAATGTAATCCTATCCACAAATGAAAAACAATCCAAATCATAAAGAAGATGAAATCGAATCTGGATTTTCTCCAATTGACTGCTAACTTTATGCCCAGAAATATGGATTTAATTGATTTACTGCTGAAAATTTGGAAATGATATCTCTGATTGCCATTTGCCTTGCCACCTGTTGAACGTTAATCCAATGCCTAAAAATATGGAAAACGGTTCTCCTTGATTGTTGATTCACTGCTCGGGAATCTGGGACTCAGATTGAAAATTGATCCTCTTCAAAGCTTAGGTCATTATTCTCAAGGGTAAAAGCATGATACAACTACAAAAATAGTAACAAATATCACATTTTTTTTGGATGTCTCTGCATCAATCAAGGATGGAAGGCTTTATGAGACAAAACTGGGTATTCAAGCGATACCTCCACACATAATTCTACACTTTGAAAGGTAAATTTCAAAACTGGTTGTCCACATTTAAACATATTTAAGAAGACCATCCACTATATATTTTTTCATTTCTTGCATTTCTAGAGCGAGAACTGCCGTATCATTAAATAGAACCATAGATAAAGAATCATCTCTAGAGGTTCTAAGCCAAGTCTTAATGAATCGATCGATAGAATCATACACACAACCCAACCTACAATCATGTCGAGGAATAAATTTGGCGATGGTTGGATGTATATCAGCATAAGAAATTGAACCAGACTTGTCAATAACAAAATCTATGTGATGTAGTACATTCTTTAAATAGTCACAGACAAAAGACGTGGCCATCTTTAGTTATGTGGCTTACAGAGGATGCCATTGAAGAAGTTATTTGTACAAGAGCATGCCATAATTTATCTGTGAAATAAGACCTTGAGGAAGTACCATCGATCTTATTATTCTCCTTTGACCTGCAGAGATGATTACATAAAGAAAACTCTTTCAGATCTTCTTCATTACAGGGATCTTCAAACCACATATGCATCCAATAAGTCTCGTGGGTAAGTTAATCTTTTGGCACATCCACATCCGGGCCATATTCTGTTGTTTCATGTTGAAATCCATCGTAGACATTCCTTGTGCAAGGCTTACCATCATTCATAGGACAATAAATCAAATGAATGTGACCCCGACCTTGCGCTTTACAATGCATGTTACCCATTTCTTCCACACCAGATTCCCCAGAAGTATACTTTCTATCTTGGATATCAAATTCTTCCCGGCCTGAAGCAAAATTGACTTTCCTCATGTTCCCATGAACAATATTATGTAAACCAGAATGATTTATAGATCGTGGACAAAAATACCCAGAAGATGACATCTAACCTTACAATGATGCACAACATCTGGATTTAGTGTGTGAAGATGCATACCGTCATGGTTTCTTTCAAAAGGTGGAATGGAAATGCAACAATCCTTTTGCCGATCATTTTGTTCAGATAAATGTATATACTCAAAGGTACCTCTTATGCCCTGAAATGTGCGTGTTTTTCACACAAGTTCAATGAAAATTTCACAAATGTCATCCGCTTCACATTTTATTTGACAACCATAACCACAGAGATGTTCATAACCACAAAGATATTCACCACTTGTCAATTCATGGAAGTGATCTTTGTAACCACATCTCCTAGGATGCCCCTGTATCTTTGGAACACCTTGATCTAAAAATGAAGAAGACTTGAAATACTTGAAATTATTGCAATGTAAATGTTATGTGTTTAAAGCAAATGGATCAGTTTGCAACACATAGATTAAAGGATTACTCATGAAAAATACACATAGACAGTATCATAATCAATGAACATAAGCACATAAACATAGCAATTTGATAAAGGAGTTCACCCCTCTCTTGGGCTACATCTCCTGGTCCAGCTTCCAATGGATCATTATTATTAATTGCTCAAAGTGCTCAAAAACATGTCTTACAATGCTCAAACTGACAAAACGACTGCTCCAGTGGCTTCAGAGCTTCCAAAAACCCTTGTCTAGGCTCTTTCGAGACCTCAATCAGTCAAAAACCAAAGAAGCTAGGCCTCCTGGAAGTCTCCCTCTTCAAGCTTGTTGTCTCTGCATCTACAAATTGCACCCTTTTCAAGTGAACCTGGCTCACACGCAATATAAAGCGTGAAAACCCAGCACCAGGTGCAACCGCGCCAATGGTGCAAACCATAGGACGATTAAGGGTGCGCCAGCCCCTAACCTCCTAGCACCTGGGCGTATGGGTCATGTGACCGCGCGCATTGGAAAAAGTGGTTAACACCGTTATAACTATATAACTCCCCCCGCTCTCCATACATGGTCACATGTAATAACTCGTACAACTGTGGGCTTTACACAATACAACATATAAAATTTCACGCGCCCATTCCACGGAGGATAGGGTCATATGGCATATGTTATATACAAAACAAAGAATCACGGGCCGGGGCTAAGACCCGGCCCGACCCCCCGCCCAACGGTCATATAACTTGAACATAAATATATATGGATTGGTATATATAACAAGGCACAATTGATAGTCCGTTGGTCAGACGGTATTTGCAAAGGCGTTGTGTGGAGAGAGGTCCGAGGGTCGAACCCCATGGACTCCAATAGTTTTACACAACATCCATAAACCAACAAAAGGGGTGCCATGTGGCAACCCATGATTGGGCCATGTGGCACCTTACCATTAGCCAATGAAATGCCACATGTCACCATCTGATTCGACAACTGTCAACCAACAAAAATTTTCCATGCCACTCCTGCCACATCATCGTACGGTCTGTACAACCCTGCCACGTCAGCTCGTACGGACTGTACAGACTATACAGTCAGCATCAAATTTTTTTACCTGTTTGACTTGATGAACAGATTGCAATATCTCTCGCTCCCGACGTTCGTTTGAGACGAAACAAGTTGCATTGGGTTTGCAATGATGAGGCCTACGCTCTCGTCCGATTTGAAGCAATTTCGAGCACTTTGAAGTTTTGAGCAAACTTTGATCCCCTGATCACACCTCCCCATTAGGAAGCTTTTGGACCTCCAAAAGACTATTTTCAGTCTATGTGAATATGAGGGTAAAGTTCCCTCACCCTTCCAACCTCAATCCACTTGGCCTTGCTTGGATTCGTCCCTTTAAGACCAACTCGAAGATACTCCACATTTCCTCATTTTGAAGTTCACATTCTCCTGTCAAGGATGGTGTCTTCCTGCAGTTCTGTTAGATACTCTGGAGAAAAATCATCTATGGAAGGAATCTGAACATGCTCTCCTTGATCATCAATCAAAGGAGGCTCATACAACTTCAAATTATCAACATTAACAACTGCATACATCTGCATATAAGGAGGAAAATCTAAACGAAAAGCATTGTTACGAATCTTGTCGATAATCTTGAAAGGACCATATCGAATCGGTTTCAAATTTTTACCTTCTCCTTTAAGCCTCTCCTTACTGATGTAAAGCCAAACTTCATCTCCAACTTGGAAACTGTGATCAACACGATGCTTGTCATGTCTCGTCTTGTACTTGGCCTGACTCTTTTCCAACTGCTCTTGCACCACTTGATGTATCGACTGAATTTGTTCAATGAACTTCTCTCCCCTATCAATGTCATATTGACTATTGATAGCAATGTCTTTCCCAAAGATAAAATCTAAAGGCGACTTGGAAAAATAGCCAAAACATGCTTCAAATGGCGACGTTTGCGTCGAAGAGTGCTTAGCTCAATTGTACGCATGTTGAATGTAGTATAAATGTTCATCCCAAAGTTTAGGATGCTTGCTGCAATAAGCACGAAGAAGATGCACCACTGTACGATTTACCACCTCTCTCTGACCATCTGTTTGCGGATGAAAAACTGTGCTCTTTTTAAGTTTAGTGTCCGTGAGTGCCCATAAACTCGACCAAAAACTTCCAACAAATCGAGAATCCCGATCAGAAATAATGGACTTAGGCAAACCAAAATGCACCCAAACATTTTGAAAGAACAACTGTGTCGTTTTTTCTGCTGTTACCTGCTTA
>JASDQU010439898.1:0-23853 GCA_032191745.1 Picea mariana | reverse complement strand
GTATCGTTCCTTCCCCTTGCTTCCAAATGAGTAGCCTGTGCACAAACTTCATCTAGATTCGAAGGATTAAACATGAGTATAGTATGTCTCAAATAACTATGTAAAGCACCAATATATTTGAGCAATGTTTCCTGAGAAGACAAATCAACTCCCAAAACCAAAGCTCTTCTCCTAAATTCCTGAGTAAAACTTTGTACATTCTTTCCTTTAGCTTGTCTAAAATTCTGCCATTCCATAGTTGCCTTTTGTTTATATGCCAATGGATAAAATTGTTTTTTAATTGCGATAATGAAATCATTCCAAGAAAGAAAAATTTTACCATGCTTTTTCATTTCCTCCTGAGTCTTGGATTCCCACCAAATAAGTGCTGAACCATCTAATCTTAATGAAGCAAGCTGAATTTTGGTTTCATCATCTTGAATCTTTTGTATTCTACAATATACTTCAATTTGACGTATCCAATTATCTAACTTTTCAGCATTAACTTCTCCATTGTATATTGGAAATTCAAATTTTATATCAAGCTTTAATGAAGGAATTTGCGAAGGAGTTTTACCATGCCCTTTTGGAGAATTCGGAAGAGGTATCGAACTGGTAGAAGAAGAAGAAGAAGAAGAAGAAGAAGAAGAAGAAGAAGAAGAAGATGGAGGAGAGGGTGGTGGAGAAGCACCATTCCCTCCATTTCCGTCTGGAGGTTTGTCACCACTGCCTCCCTTATGCATTGAAGGGTTGGAGCCTTCACCCTGCGACAATATGTTCCTTTCCATAAAGATATTCATCATCTCTCTCATCTCCATGACAGTCTTTTTGAGATCTTCATCTTCGGTAGGAACACGTTCATGACTTTCTGCATGAGCCATGCTTGGTGAATGTCTCCCTGAAACTTGCTGTGATGGTATATGCTTCCTTCTTGTCAGATGAGAACTTGGCTCCACAAGTTGACCTTCTCCTCTTGTGAGTTTAAACCTTGTGAGCATCAGAAACAAAACTTGCAAACAATCCAGTCTTCAAAAACCGCTCTGATACCAACTTGATCTAAAAATGAAGAAGACTTGAAATACTTGAAATTATTGCAATGTAAATGTTATGTGTTTAAAGCAAATGGATCAGTTTGAAACACATAGATTAAAGGATTACTCATGCAAAATACACATAGACAACAGCATAATCAATGAACATAAGCACATAAACACAACAATTTGATAAAGGAGTTCACCCCTCTCTTGAGCTACATCTCCTGGTCCAACTTCCAATGGATCATTATTATTAATTTCTCAAAGTGATCAAAAACATGTCTTACAATGCTCAAATAGACAAACCAACTGCTCCAATGGCTTCAGAGCGTCCAAAAACCCCTGTCTAGGCTCTTTCAGCACCTCAATCAGTCAAAAAACGAAGACGTTAGGCCTCCTGGAAGTCTCCCTCTTCAAGCTTGTTGTCTCTGCATCTACAAATTGCACCCTTTTCAAGTGAACCTGGCTCACACGCAATATAAAGCATGAAAACCCAGCACCGGGTGCAACTGTGCCAATGGTGCAAACCGTAGGACGGTTAAGGGTGCGCCAGCCCCTAACCGCCTAGCACCTGGGCGTATGGGTCATGTGACCATGCACATTGGCAAAAGTGGTTAACACCGTTATAACTATATAACTCCCCCCGCGCTCCATACATGGTCACATGTAATAACTCATACAACCGCGGGCTTTACACAATACAACATATAAAATTTCACGCACCCATTCCACGGAGGATAGGGTCATATGGCATATGTTATATACAAAACAAAGAACCGTGGGCTGGGGCTAAGCCCCGGCCTGACCCCCCGCCCAACGATCATATAACTTGAACATAAATATATATGGATTGGTATATATAACAAGGCACAATTGATAGTTCGTTGGTCGGATGGTCTTTGCAAAGGTGTTGTGTGGAGGGAGGTCCGGGGGTCGAACCCCACTGACTCCAATAGTTTTACACAACATCCATAAACCAATAAAAGGGGTGCCACGTGGCAGCCCATGATTGGGCCACGTGGCACCTTACCATTAGCCAATGAAATTCCACGTGTCACCATTTGATTCGACAACTGTCAACCAACAAAAATTTGCCACATCACTCCTGCCACATCATTGTATGGTCTGTACGGCCCTGCCACATCAGCCCGTACGGACTGTACAGACTGTACAGTCAGCATCAAAATTTTTTACCTGTTTGACTTGATGAACATATTGAAATATCTCTCTCTCCCGACATCCGTTTGTGATGAAACGAGTTGCGTTGGGTTTGCAATGACGAGGCCTACGTTCTCATCCGGTTTGAAGTGATTTCGAGCACTTTGAATTTTTGAGAAAAATTTGATCCCCTCTTCACACCTTCATAACACATCTTTAACTTGGCACATGGCACTTGGATCATCGATAGTGTACCATTGAATAGTTGCGCCATTATTGATACTTGTATATTCAATCACTTGGCAACCTCTGCATTTTTTATTATTTTCTTGTGGGCAAAATCCCACATACATCGAGATGTTTAGATATGAAAAATTTAATCAAGATGAGACTTATAATGACATGTAAATGATATGACTGGAATATAGAGATCGACACTTAGATTTGATGACTTGAAATGTTAACTCTTGGCTGTATATAACGCATGTGCTTCCGGAAAAACAACTTTGGTGCTACAGGAATAAAACTTCTCGGTGCTACGGGAATAACCCCATTCCTACAACAAGAAAAATTGAAAATTTAGTGTCTGGATACTAACAAAGGAGGTGTATGGTATGGTGATTTTGGTACATCTTGATGAGTCACAATTTGATCTATAGTTGATGCATGATTGGTACAAACTTAGTACATGGTTGGAGGCACTTGTTAGTAGTATTGTTGTCATTGGTTTATGGATGATGTGGGATATATGACTTGGTATACTTTTAGAAGAACATCTTGATTGTGGTACATCTTGTTGATGTTTGTGATTAGTCTTGGTTGATGCATGTCGTGGTGCACATGGTTGAGAGTTATGTTTGTGATTGATCTTGGTGAGTAGATCTGATTTGGTTGATGATATTGATGAGACAAGTTATTTGTATAGTTTTGGTACAGGTTGTTACAAGTTGTGGGTACATGTTGACAGTGATAGAGTGACAATGGAAGTTCTTGATTCAGTGACAATGACAAGTTGTATACATTTGGCATTTATGTTTCTGGGTGACAATTTAGGGCAAGGAAAGGGGGTTGTGTCCTCCTTCCAGTTGGTGCTAGATAATTAGGGAGTTAGATATTCCTTTAGGTTGGAGCCAAAGAACTATGTGGTTGTATCCTCCCTTCGATTGTAGTCGGAGAATCCAGGGGGTTGTAGCGTCCTTCTGGTTGGAGCTAGAGAATTAGGGAGTTGGATATTCCTTCACATTGAAGCCTGAGAAAATAGGGGGTTGGAGCCTCTTTCTAGTTGGAGTTGGAGAATTGGAAGTTGGTACTTCCTTGATTGTAATTATTTGACATATAATAAAATCATTCCATAGTTTTGTCTCGCATTTGGTTTCCACATAAATATTGGTGTATTGTGTGGATGTGGTTATTATTGTTTATTATCCATTGATGGATCTTAATGTTTATGATACAATAATATATTGATGATTAATTTATGAACATGGTTGAATAAGTTAAAGGAATATAAAATGTGGTTTAAAGTGGTATAAATTGTTCATTATTGATTCACCCCCCCATCTTAGTAATCCAACAGATTTTCATTGCTAAGTGATTTTTTGTATCAATGTTTGCAAATTTGGTCATACAATTGAATGGGTTTTTCTTCTTCACAAATTTTCGAAGATTCAAAAAAAAAATATTATGTTGTTGTCCATGTCAAATATGTCATTTTGGAATTATATATTCTCACAAATTTTACATATAATAGTTGACGTTCCTTCAATTGACTCTAAATATGTTTCAATTGTGTTTTTGTTTTTTTCATTTATCTGGTTTTTCAAACATATGGATGCCCCAAGTCTCTCTATTTTTTGTTTCAGTGGCACAATTTTGCAAATGAATATTTTTCAACTTTTTATAGGGCTTCTTTCTAGCATTGTTCCAACTACTTTTGGAATACAATTCAATTGTGCAAATTGTTTTGTTTCTTTTTTCCTTTTTCTTTTGTCTAATAGTCATTTTTTCACTAAAGGTTATAATTATTTTAGTTGTACTTTATACTTGAGAAGAGAATGCAAAGTGATTGTTTCCTGTAGTAATCACATTCTTTGGAACAACATTTTTAGGTATACTAACTTTTTTTTATTTCTATTTCAATGGCACAAGTACTATGTTGAAGTGTTTGAATCCAACTAGTACTTCTATAATGCATTTGATGTAATTGTTGGGAATGTGTATGTTAGGAACCTAGACAAAACTAAGCAAGATAGACTATTTCCAATGAAGCATGAGTTGCGTGGAATTTTAGAAGAATAACTTTTGACTTTGTAATCCAAAGGGAAGTTCTAATCATGTGGCTGACATTGTTAGTTTCCTTCCCGATTCATTCTTAAATATAATCATTTTTTTTTTCCTATGAGGAATATAAACCTCTCAATGCTACAGATTCATTTTTGGTCCCATTTGGAACACAGTTGTTGATTTTAAATACTTTATTACGATCTTAAAAAAAACATCATGAAGATAAAGCCTCCTGCATTTTTAAAGAGGTGGTACTCCTCTATTTTTAAATAACATGAAAGAACATAAAGAAATCCTAAGAGAGGACCAAGTTTATTCTTGAAATATATATTCACATGCAAAGAGTACATGAGTAACCACCAAGTATCTTATAGAAAGAAAATATTCACACTATTATACACAATTGTAAATTGAAAGAGTATACAATATCATAGGAAAACATTTCCATCACAACATTCATCAAATTAAGACACAATATTCAATATAAGAAAGGAAAATATGGACCGCATATGGAAGATAACTTTAAATGATCATTCCATTAAATGCAAAAAATATTTGTATAGACACACATTTGAAATCCCATGCTTAGAACTTAATTTTTTGTGAGAGATAAATAATGTTATCTCTTGAATAGGTCTTTGGGAACCTAAAAAAAAAATAGTTTTTTTTATAAAAATAAACAATAACGAATGAGATTAAATAAAAGTAAATTATGTTTGTCCTTCAAACAGGGCTGGGATGGGGCTACCATAGACCATAAAATGAAGAGAGACTTGGAAGAAAAAAGAAATAAGTTAGGGGTTAGCCTTTGGTTTCACATATTTTGGGAGCAAAAAAGGTAAAATGACTATTGATTGAGGAAGAAAAAGTGGTGAAGGAAAGAACAAGGTGACTAGTCGACTTACTGTGATGGAAATTTCAAACCGTCATTTGCTTGTTTTGGCATATTTGTTAGGTTGATGCTATGTTGGAGGTGGCATAAATGATGTAACAATTTCTTGTTTATTTTTCTCAGTTATCTTAACTAAGGACTTTGTTAACCATTTTTCAATGCACTCCCTCATTGGAGCAACCATTATTTCATCTTTGGTCTTAGTTTTCAATAACAGATTCTATAGTTTTCTTAAATAATGAATTAATTGATGGAGCCTATCCTCAATGTATTCATTCTTGTTTACATAATAGACTAGCCATATTTCTATTTCATCTTCAGAGAACTCAATTAAACCACTAAATTCATTGTCCCATAGAACTTTTAATGCTTCTAATTTTTCTAGTAGTTTCTCCATTGATAAAATTATTGTACCATTATTAAATGTGGGCCATATAACTCTATTGTCAGATAAAAAAGTTTCAAGAATGTGTCACCCCTTTTGATGTTATTAGTATCACACTCAGACGATAACTCTCTTAGACATTTCATTCTCTTTATCCAACAAGCATTGATCTATTTAATGTAAAACTTAGAGGGAAGGTTTTGATATCTTCTATTTGTCTTGCAGAAACTTGAAACCTTCATTGTGAATTTTCCCACTAATTCCTTATATAATCCTTCGTCATCTTCTAAATAGTTTTTAGAGATTCCCCTTAAAGTGGAAAACCCTTATTGAGAAAGTAGTTGAGCTTTGTGCTAATTCCCAAATTTCAAGGATTAAGTCTATTATTTTCTGAATTTTGTCTCTAATGTATTTCCTTACATCCATTAGTAAGTTAGATGAATGTTAATCCCTAAATCATGGAACATTACCCATTAATTGGGTCATATTACATTATTATTGTTATTTTGTTTATGTCAGCTTAGGTCCATTAGTTTTAATTGTACTCCCTAGTCTCGTATATATACCAAGGAGACCTTTTCATTTGGAATCATCTTGTATTTGTCAATTCATATGATGTATAAGGAGGTTTCCCCCTCAAAGAGGCTTATTATAAGAATTTATCTCTTTTTCAAGGCATGGATTACTTATTCTGAGGTTTTTATTCTATTTGGATATTTGGTTCTTAACATTTCGTATTAGTGCTAGACAATCCTTGGGACTTGCTTCTTCAAAACAAGTCTTCTTGGAATTTTTGCTACAACTTTATTTCTGGAAGGTTTCGGGATCTGAAATTTATATGGTGTAGAGGAGACATATAGATATCATTTGGGTCAAAATTTAAGATCTTCGTTCGCTATATTTTGGAGATACATTATGTCCAAGTTAGGGCTTATGAATAGTCCTTAAACTAGTCTGAAACAAGTCTTCTTAGAATTGTCGCTCCCAATTTGTTTCATCTTGGTTTGAGGTTCAAAGATTTTTATATTATAAAAGAGGAATATAAAATTACCTTGTTTTCAAATTTCAGCCCTTGATGTGCTGTAATATGAAATTTATTCTCTGAGGAAATTAGGGTTTTGGATGGTCCATAATTCAATCTAAAACATGTGTTCTTGGGAAAATTATTATATCTAAAGCTACAGACCTCCAAATTGAGTGATACCTACCCCACGGGTTACGTTATGGACCGAGTTTTTACTGGTGAAAATTTCAATTTCTGAAGTGAATATAATTGCACGAGGAAGGCCGTACAAGTTTTCTCTCCTGAAAGGGAAACAATAAACACATATTGGGAAAGTTATCATAAAATTCTCTTGGAGAATCCAATATTGGTATAATATGTGGGGTTGGAAAGAAGACACATTAGGCTACCTTAGGCCATAATTTAATACTCATAAGAGCCTAAATTGCAGAGATACAATAGAATAAAGTTTGGCTAACAGAACAATCTCCAAATCATGGTTTAAATGGTGTTTTTTTTTTTTTAAATTTGCATATCTTTTGACTAGAAGGTCCAATTGGGGTTATTCAAAAAGTGGAATAAAGGAGGATAAAAGGAGTATCACATAAATTTGAGAGAAACTTAGGGATTTTCATGTACATATATAGTTAGACATCCCTAAACATAGGAGTTTTTGTTACTTGTCAGCCCTACAACCCGGGGACAATGTGGTTCTTACACGTACCTAGAGCATATCAGATGTCCCCTTTTGAAAGGTTTCACATTAGAAAACACTACTATAAATTTGAGCTCCCACATACCTAGTGTATATCGGGAGACCCGATAGAATCATAATACCAACCAAGTAAACCATTTGGTCATCTTGTTGCTATAGTACACCGAAAACAACACACAAGGAGATCAATCTGTAGTACCTAGGTAGTCGGATAATACATATAAGGGCATGGTCAATCCTCCTTAGTTAGTGACCTGAGATATTGGGTTGAGTACTACTGTTGAACCTTGCACATATATTATAGATCTATAATACCTGACACTCCCTTGTCTATGATGACCTCTTCCTAAGAGAATTGGGAATTCCTACTTGCAATGATACTTGGCCAACATACCAAAAAAAAATGTAACTTCTACACCAAGTAATCCTTCACACATTCCTAATTTCAGTCTTTATGAAGGTGAAGAAATTCACAAGGATGTAAATGATTTACAACAAAAGGCATTAAAAAAATATGAACTACAAAGGATGATGGATTCAACTTAAGCTAAGATAGAAGCGATAATGAATACTAAGATGGATGGTTTAAACGGGGAGATCATGGAAGGGTTGAAAAATTTGATAATAGAGAGGCCACATGGAAGTGATAATGTATCCCATGAAATTCATAATGAGGACACAAGGAATATGACTCAATACTGGAGAAACTCTAGCTTTGGGTTGAAGACCAACCACTTTCCTAATATTGATATGAGGAAGTTTTATGGCAAGGATATAATCACATGGATACTCTAGATGGAGCAGTTCTTTAATCTACATGATGTTCCACACACACAAAATGTACGAATTGTGTCTTTATATTTAGAACCCAATCAGTTTGTGTGGTATCGTTGGCTTTGTTCTCACAAATCACTTGTCACTTGGACAATTTTCATGGAAGAAATCATAGAACACTATGAGGATACAAGGAGTAATACCTTCTTCATACAATTGATAAATCTCAAGAAAAAGGGTTCAGTTGCAGAGCATATTGATAACTTCCAAAGATTGAATATAAAGGTAACATATATTCTATATGAGCACTTGATTAATGTTTTCATAGGATATTTAAAGGATAACATTCAACATGAGTTTCTCCTTTGGGAACCCAAATTATTGAAGAACGTGTTTAGAGTGGTGAGAAATATTGAAAGTAAAAATATGGCTATGGCTACTAGAAGGACCACCCCTAACATTTATCAAGAGAATATTGTTCCTTATTTTAAACCACCTCAACCTACAAGGTTGAAACCTCAAAAATTGGAGGAAATAAAAGAAAAAGGTTTATGCTTTAATTTTGATAGCAAATATAGTGACGCAACCGCACCTGTAGGCACGCACACTCACAGGATCTTCTCTTTCCTTGGCCCGCAGAACACTAACTGGTCCTTCTATTTCCCTATCAAGAAATCTTCCCACAGATATCTTCACGTGATCCCCCTTTATTATTTATATGGGAATCGGAACTCGCGACTTCGCGAGTCTAATGGTCGAGCACTGCACTCTCGAATCCCCGAGCCCCGATGCCTCAGTCAACACTGACTTCCTCCTGTCAGAACTTTCCTTATCGCGATTTCGCTACTCGCGATATCTAACCACTTGATTTACCGACTTCCGAACCCTGAGGTGTCGAAACTCTGATGCGCTCACAGGTTGAATTTTCAATGGTTCCGTCACCTCGTCGGGATTTTAGACTTTGCGGGATCACGAATCCTGATGTCAATGGTTTCGGGACTTTACTTTCCCCGAACTACGATACGGTGTGCCACCTATCCTCCACTACTTCCTGTGGCCCCACACACTGTCCTTCGACTGTTGGGATATCGTGTATTGCAATATCACAATTTCTGATGCAAGATTTTGGAGCTTCGACTCATGAAACCCCGATACACGATTTCACGTGTAAATCTGGTGGCCCCTGTGGCTCGGATCAACGACTCTACCCCTCCTGAGCTTTGAACCTCTTCCACACTTGCAATGTAACCTCCCTGCACCTCCGTGAGATCCAACGTCTCACGGTGATTCACGAAATCTCCTCGGAGAATTTCATCCCTCCATTTCTTCTTGGATAATTCCTGCAAATGGCTGAGTGGTTCCCCACAGAACTAGTCCACCTGCTCACAAACCTACGATGCTTCTTGCAAGATTTCAAGGCACCAACTCCCTTTGCTTTCTCACAACTCTCAAGTCCTTCATAAAACCTCTTGCATGCACTCCTTGCGGAAAACCATCAACAACGCCTAAGTGTTGAAGTCCTTCGACTCTGCGCATGCCTGCATCAACAGTCTCTCAACAATTCACTCAGGTTCGCAATCCTGAAGCTTCACTTGGCCTGCATACTCCTTGCACGACTCCTGTGCCCAACTGCACCTTTGGGACGAACGAGACAAAAGTTATCTCTATCTGAACCCTCTGTCAGCGCACTCCTTGTGGACAATTCGACTGCACTCCTTGCGAGAATTTTTGGCTCAAATAGAGAAACAATTGAAACTCATTCCTTCACCCTTTCAGACTTCAATTCAACCATGAAATCATATACACATCATATAAAAGCAAATGTATGACAGGAAGCAAATGTTCATAAGCGTATCAACATCAAATACACAGAGAACAAAAAAAAACCATGAATTTGAATCAACTCTTTCTATTAATTCAAATGCCAGTACATGGGTGTTATTACACAACTCTCTACTTCTCTTGCTCCTCTTCTATGCTCAGGCTAATGTTACAATGATAAAATGAGGGTGTCTATATCCGTTTTCCCTCTAGATCCTAAACTGTCAAATCCAGAATTGAAATCCTATCTACCTGCATTAACTATACTAATTGTCGTCTATCTACTTAAGGACGAGAGCTATCCGCTCAAGGTCCATTACAATATACAAAGGCGCCTCTTCTTAAATGACTTCATTTAATATCGCGCACAATTCCAAAGCATTTTCAAAATTTGTGCTGGCTTGTCCATCTGTCTTTTGCTTCCACGCTGGCTCGCTTGATGTGTTGGTGATGCTCCTGCATCATACTCCCCGACTTGAAAAATTTCATGGGCTCCTGTCCATGAGCTCTTGCATGGTCTATCCATGCCTCTGTATTTCTGCTTCATTCTCCCAGCTGGCATCTTCAACTGGATGATTCTTCCACTTGACCAGATACTCGAAGTATTTCTTTCGCCTGGTCTTCTTGCTCACTCTCTTGTCCAGTATGCACTCCATCTGTGGCTTCTCTGCAACTGGCATTTGGCTCATCCACTGGATTTTTGGTTGCTCATCTCTAGTCTCTGCTTCTCCAGTCCTGTATGGGTACAAATCCGTGACATTGAATATCGGAGATATTCCGATCGCATCCGGTAACTCGATCTCATAAGCATTTTCTCCGAATTTTCTCAAGACCTTACATGGCCCGATTTTCTTCATTTTCAATTTATTGTATGTTCCCCTCGGGAACCTTTCCTTCCTCAAATGTGCTAGAACTAATTCACCAACCTCAAACTGAAGTTGTCTCCGATGCTGATCTGCTCTGCGCTTGTATTCCTGGCTTGATTTCAGCAGTCGCTCCTTCACCTTGCTGTGAAGTTCCTTCATTGCTTCAACGAATTCTTCTGCACTAGCACTGCTAGTAGCAGTATGTTCTGAATCTCTTAGTTCAGAAACTCCTCTCGGATGCATTCCATATACGATCTGAAATGGACTCTGTCCAGTTCTTCGATTCACTGAGTCATTGTATGCAAACTCTGCCTGGGGTAATATACTATCCCACTGGTTGTGGTGTTCTGTCACCAAGCTCCTCAGCAAGTCTCCCAGACTTTTGTTCACCACTTATGTTTGTCCCTCTGTTTGAGGATGATAAGCCAAAGTAAACATCAAATTAGTCCCCAGCTTCTTCCATAAGGTCCTCCAAAAATGCCCAATGAATTTCGTGTCTCTGTCCGAAACTATGCTTTTCGGCAACCCATGAAGTCGAATGACCTCTCTGAAAAACAAATTTGCGATGTGAGTTGCATCATTGGTTTTCTGGCATGGGATAAACTGTGCCATCTTGGAAAACCTATCCACTACCACAAAGACTGAATCAACACCTCTTTGCGTCCTTGGAAACCCCAATACAAAATCCACACTTATCACCTCCCATGGTCTCTCTGGTATGGGCAATGGCTGGTAAAATCCCGCATTCTGCTTCCTTCCCTTCGAATGCTGGAAAATTTGACATCTGTCAACGAATATCTTGACATATGCTCGCATCCCTGGCCAAAATTATGATTCACTCAGCTTCGCAAATGTCTTATCATGGCCAAAATGTCCTGCTAATCCACCACTGTGTTTCTCCTTTAACAAGTTCTCCCTCATGGAGCATTTCGGAATACACAATTGATTTCTTCTGAACAACAATCCCTCCTGGATCATATAGTCTATCCACGGGCTTATGTCTCTGAGAACTAGATTCTCAGCTGCTTCATACGCTTCTGCAAAATCTGCATCACCTGCGTACATGTCTTTGAGATCATCAAAACCTAGGGTCTTGACTCGGAACTCCTGCAATAGAAAACATTTCTTGCTCAAAGCATCAGCCACTTTGTTAGCAGTACCAGAAATGTGTTTAATCACAAATGTGAAATTATGCATGTACTCTACCCATTTTACATGTCTCTAATTCAACTTCTCTTGTTGAGTCACAAACTGTAATGCGTGGTTATCACTATCTAAAACAAATTCATTCGGGATCAAGTAATGCCTCCACTTCTTCAGTGCCTGTATGATAGCATAAATTTCCTTATCATACGTGGAGTATTTCACCTTTGCCTCATTCATATTCTCACTGAAATATGCAATCGGTATGTCTTCCTGACTCAAGACCGCTCCTATGGCAAATCCGCTTGCATCACATTTCACCTGAAATGTCTTCAGGAAATCCGACAACACCAAAACCGGTTGTTCCGTGATCTTCCTCTTCAACAGATTGAAGCTCTTCTCAGCCTCTGCTGTCCAGTGAAAAGACTTGTGCCGCTTCTTCACTGTATCCATCATCACTGCGCTAATCCCACTGAAATTCCTGATGAACTTCTGGTAGAAACTAGCCAATCCATGAAAACTTCTCACCTCGAATGCATTCCTCGGTGATGGCCAATTTTTAATTACCTCCACCTTATCTGGATCCATCTTCAACTCATTCGCTGAAATAAAAAAACCCTTATAAATGAGCTCTGTCTTTATAAATGAAGATTTCCTCATGTTTATCAACAACTTCTCCTGCTGTAGTTTTTGCATCACTGTAGCCAAATGCTTCAAGTGTTCTTCCATTGATTTACTGTAAATTAGTATGTCATCCAAATACAGAATGACAAATTTCCCGATGAACTCTTTCAATACTTCGTTCATTAACCTCATAAAGGTGCTCGGTTCATTTGTTAAGCCAAACAACATAACAAGCCATTCATACAAACCTTCGTTGGTTTTGAAGGCTATCTTCCACTCATCGCCTTCCCTCATGCGAATCTGGTGGTATCCGCTTTTCAAATCAATCTTTGAAAAATACTTTTCCCCACTCAAGCAATCCATCAGATCATCCATCCTCGGCAATGGAAACCTGTACCTGATGGTTATCTTATTAATCTCCCTTGAGTCATTACATATCCTCCAGCCTCCCTCTTTCTTCGGACTGAGTACTGTTGGAACAACACATAGACTCAAGCTTTCCCTGACCAAACCTTTGTCCAATAACTCCTGGACTTGCTTCTTAACCTCTTCATTTTCTTGCAGCGTTAACCTATATACAACTTTATTTGGCAAACTGGCTTCTGGTATGAGGTCAATATGATGACTCACACTCCTCATCGGTGGTAAAGAACGAGGTAATTCATCCACTATGATGTCAGTGAACTCTTCCAGTAGTTCCTGAATCTCCTCTGGTAATGCATCCACTCTCGTGCTAGTCAGAAAAATTCTCAGTTTCCTGACCACAAAGAATTGTGGATCTTCTTTCTTCTTAACCTCGTTAAGAAGTTCCTTCCCACTCATGAGAAGTACTGTGCTGCTTACTTCCGGCTTCACCTCCTTATCCTTTATCAGAAGCAACATATGGGTTCTCCCATTCTTCTCCAAGGTATATGTGTTCATTCTCCCGTCATGAATCAAATTTCTGTCATATTGCCATGGTCTACCCAACAATAGATGACATACATCCTTAGGAATAACATCACATAAGATATTATTATTATATCTTCCTATCTTGAATTCAACCAAGCATTGTTTAGTAACAGTTACCTGGTGTCATTTTTGTAGCCATGAAACTCGGTATGGGCTTGGATGATCAGTTGTCTCTAGCTCCAGCTTCTCTATCATCTCGGTTGAAACGAGATTATCCGTGCTACCATTATCTACAATGACCTTGCATACCCTATCCTTGGTCTTGCAAGCTGTTCTGAAAAGTCTGGTCCTTTGGACTTAGCTTTCCACCTCCTTCTCGGGTGTCAAAAGGACTTTACGCATCATCAATGACCTTCCGCCTTCTGTGTCTTCTGCCTCAACATCCCGCCTCTGTGCCTCGGTGATGTGAGCTTCCCTAATGTCCTTCTTTTTCTCTCGACACTCATAATACTTGTACCCATTCTTTCCACATGTGAATCATGTGATTACTCCACCTCTTCTCTTCCTCTACCTCTAGTACGAGGAAACATATTATTATCAGCATATCCTCTGCTCTGCTCTGTATGCTTTCCTCTCTGTTCAACGTACGGTCCTCGTTGTGAGGTCCCACCTCTCTCAACTTTACCCTGAGGTTTCTTCCATTCCTCCCTGGGCTTCTGGAATTTCTCCGGGGCAACTGCTTTGCCTCTGGGCTAGCTTCTGCCTTGGCCCCTTTGACTTTGTTTTCGGCTCAGCTTCTCCTCAGCTTTCAGAGCCATCTGATAAGCATCTTCCACCATTCGGATGGTTACCATGCTCATCTCATCCTGGATATCATATCTTAGGCCATTAATATATCTGGAAACCTTCTCATCATCGCTCTCCTGATGACCTGCCCTGATGTTCAGTCGATAGAATTCCTCAGTGTATTCTTTCACTGTCATCAGCTTTTGTCTCAGGTTCTGCATCCTCCTGAACAGAGTAATTTGATAATCTCTCGGGATGAACTTTACCTTCATCTTCGCGATCATCCTGTCCCAGCTCTTGATTTTTTGCTTGCCCTTGCAGCGTTTATCATATTGTAGCTCATCCCACCACAATGATGCATGTCCTTTCAAGCACATAACATCATGCTTGACCTTCTTGTCCTCTTCAACACCTTCATAGTCGGAGTAGGTGTCCAGAGCTCTAATCCAATCTAGAAGCTCCTCTGCATCTAGATTTCCCTTGTAAACTGGAATGTCCATCTTTGCTCTTGCACCCATCCTGGTAATAGCTTTAATCAAACGTTTGTTTGATGCGTCTTCGGATGCAACTTCTTCCTCTCGTTCAGCCTCAATCTCACTTTCGGAATCACTGAGATCCCCTGCACTAGATGTGCGTCTTTGCGCTGTCTCCATGTCTTCGAGTCTTGCTCAGAGATCATGCATTTGCCTCTCCATTTATGGATTTGTTACCTGCCTTCCTCTTCTTCTATGCACCTCCCTATCCTCTGGATTGGGTGACTATCTTTCTCTCCTCGGCGGCATGGTGAAATTCCTTCTTCTCTGCTAAAGAAAGCAAAGAATCTTTCTGTGCTCTGATACCACTCTGACGCAGCCGCACCCGTAGGCACGCCCACTCACATGATATTCTCTTTCCTTGGCCCGAAGAACACTAACTGGTCATTCTATTTCCCTATCAGGAAATCTGCCCACAGATCTCTTCGCGCGATCCCCCTTTCTTATTTATCGGGGAATCGAAACTCGCGACTTCACGAGTCTAATGGTCGAGCGCTGCACTCTCGAATCCCCGAGACCCTATGCCTCAGTCAATGCTGAATTCCTCCTGTCGGAACTTTCCTTATCATGATTTTGCTACTCGTGATATCTAACCACTTGATTTACCAATTTCTGAACCCTGAGGTGCCGAAACTCTGATGCGCTCGCAGGTTGAATTTTCAATGGTTCCGTCACCTCGTTGGGATTTCAGAATTCGTGGGATTGCGAATCCTGATGTCAATGGTTTCAGGACTTTACTTTCCCCGAACTCTGATACGGTGTGCCACCTGTCCTCCACTACTTCCTGTGTCCCCACACACTGTCCTTCGACTGTCGGGATATCACGTATCACAACATCATGATTTCTGATGTAATATTTTGGAGCTTCGACTCACGAAACCCCGACACACGATTTCAAATGTAAATCTGGCAGCCCCTGTGGCTCGGATCAATGGCTCTGCCCCTCCTGAGCTTAGAACCTCTTCCACACTTGCACTGTAACCTCCCTGCACCTCCGCGAGACCCAACGACTCACGGTGATTCGCGAAATCTCCTCGGAGAATTTCGTCCCTCCGTTTCTTCTTGGATGATTCCTGCAAATGGATGAGTGGTTCCCCACAGAACTAGTCCACATGCTCGCAAACCTACGATGCTTCTTGCAAGATTTCAAGGCACCAACTCCCTGTGCTTTCTCACGACTCTCAAGTCCTTCAGAAAACCTCTTGCATGCACTCCTTGTGGAAAACCTTCAACAACGCCTAAGTGTTGAAGTCCTTCGACTCTGCGCACGCCTGCATCAACAGTCTCTCAAAAATTCACTCAGGTTCACAATCCTAAAGCTTCACTTGGTCTGTGCACTCCTTGCATGGCTCCTATGCCCAACTGCACCTTTGGGATGAATGAGACAAAAGTTATCTCTATCTGAACCCTCTGTCAGTGCACTTCTTGCGGACAATTCGACTGCACTCCTTGCAGGAATTTCTGGCTCAAATAGAGAAACAATTGAAACTCATTCCTTCACCCTTTCAGACTTCAATTCAACCATGAAATCATATACATAGCATATAAAAGAAAATGTACGACAGGAAGCAAATGTTCATAAGCATATCAACATCAAATACACAGAGAACAACACACAACCATGAATTTGAATCAACTCTTTCTATTAATTCAAATGCCTGTACATGGGTGTTCTTACACAACTCTCTGCTTCTCTTGCTCCTCTTCTATGCTCAGGCTAATGTTACAATGATACAATGAGGGTGTCTATATCTGTTTTCCCTCCAGCTCCTAAACTATCAAATCCAGAATTGAAATCCTATCTACCTGCATTAACTATATTAATTGTCGTCTATCTACTTAAGGACGAGAGCTATCCTCTCAAGGTCCATTACAATATACAAAGGCACCTCTTCTTAAATGACTTCATTTAAGATCGCGCACAATTCCAAATCATTTTCAAAATTTGTGCTAGCTTGTCTAGCTATCTTCCGCTTCCGTGCTGGCTTGCTTGATGTGTTGGTGATGCTCCTACATCATATAGTAAGGGACATAAGTTTGGTGAGAAGAAATTATTCTACATAGATTTTGAAGAGGAAGGAGAACAAGAACAAGAACAAGAACCATCTCAAGATGAATATGCATAAGAGATTTATTTTGAAGAAATGAGTCCCTCCATATCATGTAATGCATTGGCTGGAATTAACACTCCTCGAACCCTCAAGATCGAAGGATATATCAGAAGAAAAAGGTAATAGTGATAATTGATTCTTGTAGTACTCATAATTTCACTCACTATAAATTATTCAAAGATCTTAATTTCTTTATATATCTAGTTCCAGAGTTTCAAGTAATGATTGAAAATGGAGGAACTATCAATTGCTCTTGAAAATGAAATAAGATCAATATTACTATGGGGGAATATGTATTGAATAATCCAATTATTTATATACCCATGGGTGGTGTTGATGTCGTACTAGGATTCTAATGGTTACTATCATTATGAGCAATGGATTTTAATTTTCAAGTACGTTTCATGAAATTTTCATTGGAAGGAAATGAATTTGAGTTAAGGGGTATCACAGGGAAGCCCAGTAAGATGTTAAGTTCTAATGACATGACAAAAGTATTGAAAAAGGGTCATCAAGGTGCAATTACGCAAATATTCTCACTAGATGTTCAAACATCTAAGCCATCTCTTCCCCTATATATCGAAGGGTTTATTGATAAGCCTTAAAAAGTATTTGAATAAATTCCCATAGGTATTCCACCCACTCGTGATCATGATCATGCTCTTCACTTAATTCCTGGGAGTGTTCCTCCTAACATGAGGTCTTACAGATACCCTTATTCCCAGAAGAGTGAAATTGAGCATATGGTTGAAGAAATGTTAGAGAATGTCATTATTAGGTGTAGCCAAAGTTATTACTCTACACCAGTGGTAATGGTACTCAAGAAAGAGGGCTCATTGCGCGTGTGCCTATATTGTAGAGAGCTCAAAAATCTCACCATTAAGGATAAGTTTCCAATTCTTGTTATTGATGAATTTTTAGATGAACTACATGGAGAAATCTACTTCACAAAGTTGGATATTCGTTCAAGGTATCATCATATTAGAATGAAGGAAGAAGATATCCAAAAAATAGCTTTCAAAACTCATGAAGGCCATTATGAAATTTTGGTCATGAATTTTTCCATTATGAATGCACCTTCCACATTTCGAGGGTTGATGAATTCCATTTTCAATCCCTTCCTTCAAAAAATTGTGTTAGTATTTTTTGATGATATACTAATCTATAGCAAGTCTTGGGAAGATCATGTTTGACATGTTGACAGGGTTCTACAACTACTAAAGGAGCAACAAATATATGCCAAACTGTCCGAATTTTTCTTTGGGTTGAAGGAGGTAGAGTATTTCGCTCATATTGTATCTCATGAAGGTTTCAAGGTAGACCCTAACAATATTAAATCCATGATCGACTGGTCAATTCCCAAAACATTGAAGAATATTAGAGTATTTTATTTTGACTCATTACTACAACAAGTGTTTTAGGAACTCTGGAAGAATCACAACGCCTTTAACTGCATTAAATAAGAAGGATTCATTTTCGTGGACTCCAGAGGAAACTCAAGGTTTTGAACACCTTAAACATGAAATGTGAAAATCTCTTGTCTTAACCACACCAAACTTCACAAAAACCTTTATTATGAAATGTGATGCCTCGATAAATGACATCGGTGTTCTTCTAATGAAAGAAGTAAGGCCCCTTTATTTTTAAAGTCAAACAGTCAAGGGAAAGGACTTACAAAAATTCATTTATGAGAAGGAAATGATGGAAATCCTACATTCATTGAATCAATGGCTCACTTACCTAATAGTTAAGCACTTCAAGGTAAAAACAAATCATGACAATCTTATATATTTCTTGGAACAAATACTATCTTCATAAGAGAAACAAAAATGGGTGACTAGGATGTTGGGTTATGAATTTGAAATCATCTACAAAAAAGGGATGAAAAATGTTGTGGTAGATGAACTCTCAAGAAAGGATGCATATGTTGAAGCATTTGTTTGTGCTATCTCTATCATCCAATCTAATTGGATAACAAAAACAAGAGATGAATGAAAGAATGAAGAAGAAGTGTGGACTCTCATTCAAAGGTTGCAACAGGATTCCAATGCATTCCATACATTTGCATGGAAAAATGATTGAGTATGTTAGAAAGATCGCTTACATTTATGTAAGAAATCCCAACTAAAACAAAAGGTACCTTTGGAATTGCACACCTCTCTGGTAGGAGGGCACTCATGATTTTTGAAAACCTATCATAGGGTCAAGAGGGAATTTTTTTGGGATGGCCTTAAGAATAATGTTCAAAGGTTTATGGCAACATGTTTGGTTTTCTAACAAAATAAGGTGGAAAAATTTAAGACCCTAGGTATTTTACAACCATTAGCCATTCCAGGTCAGCGTTGGGAGGAGTTTTTTATGGATTTCATCACAGGGTTACAAAATTCTGAAGGAAAGAGTGTCATCATGGTGATTGTTGACAGAATTACGAAGTACGCACATTTTTGCGCACTCTCTTATCCTTTCAAATATAGTACAGTTGCTACTGCATTAATAGAGACAGTTCAAAAGATATGTGGAAGCCCAAAGATTATTGTAAGTGACAAAGATCCCATCTTCACTTGAAATTTGTGGACATAATTATTTACTTGTTTGGGTACTCAATTGGATCACATTTCATCTTATCATCCTCAATATCATGGACAAAATGATATAGTGAACAAATGTATGAAAGGATACCTTCGTTGCTTTGTCTATGATAAAAAACACAATGGTTCAAGTGGTTACCCTTGGAAGAATGGTGTTATAACACTTACTTTCATACTACAACAAAAATGAATCCATTTATGGGGCTTTATAGATATCACCCACTATCCATCACTTTTTCTCTAAAATAAAAATCTAAGGTTAAAGTAGTGGAAGATCACATCAATTATCAACAACAATTTCTCCAACTCTTAAAGGACAACCTGACTGTGGCATAAAATTGCATGAAACAACAAACAGATAAACATCATAGTGAAATAATTTTTGAAGTAGGGGATTGGGTATTTTTAAAAATACATCCATACAAACAATTGTCCCTCAAGTAAGCTAAGAAAGATAATAAATTATCATTGACATACTATGGCCCTTATAAGGTGTTGTAAAATATTGGTACTATGACAGACAAATTGGAACTTCATGCATCATGACGAGTACACCCAATTTTCCATGTTTCATGCTTAATAAAGGTTATAGGTGATAAGATCCTTGTTCAAACTATATTTCCATAACTTTACGAGGAAGGAAAAGTCATATTGGATCCTGAAGCTATCACTAACACAATAATTCACTAGTTGAGGAATAGATCAATTTCATAGTATATCATTAAGTGGAAGAAACTGCCTGTTGAAGATTCCACATGGGAAGATGAATATTTTATACAAAATTATCTAGAACTACTCAAGAGTCGAGGAAAACAATTGTCTTAAGGGGAGGGGCATGTTAAGACCTAAATCATGGCACAATACCCCTTAATTGCGGCATATTTCATTAGTATTGTTATTTTATTTATTTTTGCTTGGGTCCATTAGTTGTAATTGTACCACCTAGTCTCCTATATATACCAAGGATACCTTTTCATTTGGAATCATCTTGTATGTGTGAATTCATATGATGTGTAAGGAGTTTTCCCCCTCGAAGAAGATTATTATCTGAATTTCTCTCTTTTTCATGGTGTGGAGTACTTATTTTGAGGTTTTTATGCTATTTGGATATTTGGCTCTTAACAATGAACCCTTTAATCTGGAACTGGTGTCTAGGACATGTTCAATATTGAACATTGGATTTATTGCAGTGATAATCTCGATAAATAAGGTTTTGGAACCAAATATTTTTCTAAATCCTTTATTCTCTCTTTTAAAACAAAAAAATAATTTTCTATGTAAAAAATGGACTCCTTCAAGGCTTCTCTAGTTGCATCATGAAATTGCATGATTTTCGAGGGTGGAACCCCATGAAAATCAATTTCTGACTTCCACTTCTCTCCAACATTTTTATTTTTATTTTTTACCTTTTCAATTAACAATTTTTTGGAACTTTTGTGGTAGTCCACGTGGTGTAATGTAATAGAATCCTCTTCAAATATTTATGGCTCTTGTGAAGCTAGTTCTTCATCAATGAATCTAGTTTCAATCAATATATGTTCCGCCCAGCTAGGTTCCTCTATCACATCATCCACTTCCATGGCTTTAGGACTTCCTTCAATTTTAGGTAATTCTTGTCCCTCCTTTTGAATTTATCTTTTTCTTTTTGTCAAAGTGTGAACATTATGATGTTTTTAAATTTTTTCTTAGTAGGGTCCTTGTCTCCACATCATTCGAGTTTCCAATGGATGAAATTATTTGTTCATGACCACTACTTCGAGGTTTTGTCTTTAGTGAAGTGTTTTTCTGGGATACATTTGGTGAATTGCATTTTTTATTTGTTGTATCTCTACCCCTCTTCCTATAACACTCATTTGTGATAGCTAATTCTTCAATATCATTTTCAGTATCTTCAACAAATACTTCAGGGAGATTCTGTTTATCTCCCCGTTCTCCTTGAAATTTCTTAAACTTACTGAAATATGAAGCATACTTGACTAAATACTTGTGTGCAAAAACTGAATATTTTGGATCCAAACCCTTGATGGCTTGGGCTTCCTTCAAACCGATATGGTCCAATTGAACTGCATTTTCATCTAAATGAGATATATGCTTGACATATATTTCTTCAATTCTCCATAGCAATGGGATACATTGTTTTTTCCTTTTCTCATTGAAAAAATGTTCCCAATAATTATACTATCTACACACTTAAAAGACAAAAAGTCTACGAGTCACATAAAATGGTAATAACAAGTGTTTCCCCTGGAACCCATACAATCTCAGAAAACTAAATTCCTTCAAATCTTCAAAAACTCCTTTCTCAGCTAGAAAGGATGCAACTTCTAGTGATAGCATTGAGGTAGTAGGACCATGAATCAACTTTTTATAAGAATACCAAAAACCATTTTGGACTTTGTAAAAATTATATGGGGCGTTAGTCCTCCATAACATTGGGTACTAAAAAGAAGTTGGTTCTTTCTTAAATTCAAACATTTATGTCTCTAGGAAAATCGTCAAATATGTGACAATAAACTATAACAAACACAAAATAAGAAGTCATGTGGATTTTTTTAGTTTTTCTTGGACTCCCCAAATGAAACAAAATATTGTTTCAGATGATGCAAGCTGATTCAATCATGGAATTTTCATGAATATCATGGTGAATAATAAACAAAATGTATTTTGGCATCGAGGTTGTGGACTCTAGTCCAATTATTCCGGTGATAATACAAGAAAATATTTATATGGATACTTTAGAGAGCATACCTCGACCTCAGCAAAATTGATCTAAACTCTCGAGCTTGTGAGTTAAATTTTGAGAAGCTCTGTTCCTCCTCGATGTTCTTTGAGAAAATCATATGCCTATGCATTCTTGAATAACATAGTGGGGTTGGGAATTGACAACATCCTCCTAACCACAGAAAGGGAAAAATAAATGAATGGATTTCCTTGTATTGTAGTGATTGTTCAAGCTCTATATCAAATTTATCGGCACACTAGAGTACCAAATCTTTAAAATCTGCTACTTAGGGTACACACCCAACCAATGGAATTTCTAAAATCCATATTTTGTTCAATTCCTTCTCTGCAGGAGGGAGAGACAAGTACCACTTATATTCTTGTGGCCACTAAAATTAGTTGTCTTCATGTCCAAGGGTGTTGACAATGTCTCTGCAATACAAGTCTTTCCTTTTATTTGACATGTCTTTAGGTAGATTTCCTTTTTTATGAATATGTGGCGCTCCTATCAATATAATCTTTTAAAGTGGGGCATTTAATTATTTATTTATTTTTACCACATATTGCCTTGATTGTCAACTATTGTAGCTCTTATTTCAAAGTTTCTGGTTTGCACGTCTTGATTTTTGGATTTATTGCAAAGCTATTATGAATATCACACCACTTAATAATGATATTAGATTCACACAAGTGGAAGCTGATGTTGTGGTGGGAAGTAAACTCCATTGGGAATAGTGATATGGTATCAGGAAAAATAAAAGTGGTATGGAAGTGGGAAGTGGGATGGAAGGTGTATATGATGAATGATGTATTGTAGGATGTGGGAATGCAGGGCATGGAGAATGAAAAATATATGTACGAGGGACTCTAGCATATACATTGATGAAATATACAAAGTACCAAAAAGGTCGATTTTGTGGGTTGCAAAAATGAGTTAGTAATTTTGGAGGATGCAAAAATGTAGGATGCAGGACTACAGGTGTAGGGAAAAGGATAATGAAATCAAAGGAGTGTCATGCATCCACATTCAAGAAATAAACTAAGTGCTATGAATTTGTTAATATTTGATGAATCTAAATTGTTGAAGTTGTTGGTATGAAGATCAATATTATGCTGAATAGATATTGTTTTAGTTAAGAAATAATTGCTTGGGAGGATAACAATGTTTAGATATAAATTTATGGGCATTACACTAAGTATGAAAAAGGTAGGAGTTGTGTCATGAATGATGCAGAAATGGGAGAGGTATTTTTGAGTGCTATGGGTTTGCGAGTTGTGGGACTCATGTATTTGCAATATGAGAAGTGGTTCACTCTCCCGCAACAAGGAAAAATGGCTAAGCGTCATGATAATCGGGTAAGAAAGTGTAATGTTCCTAACTTGGCTAGTCTAGGAAACGCTGCTAATGTGTGTGTAGGATTAAAGGTTTACAACATATAAATGATCATACAAATAATAAATGCAACAAAGGACTGCAAGTTTGTATTATGATATCTCTGTGGATTACAAAAATGGCCGAATGCGGCTGAATACTGACAATACTCGA